>VVHJ01007985.1:9431-44548 GCA_015107715.1 Tylochromis polylepis | reverse complement strand
TGGGTTTGGGATTTTTTTTTTTTTTTTTTTTTTTGGTTTGTTTTGTTTTGGTTTTTTTTTTTTTTTTTAATGGGTGCATCACACAGACACAGATATCTGCTAACTGGTGTCAGCATAAAAACAGAAGACTACTAGAATTTAGTTCACAGAAAAAAACCTAAGCACAGACTTCATTGATGGTTCATTACTACAATTAAATAGTATAAAAAGTCATAAATATCATCATAAACATGAGGTCCCAATGTATACGCCTCTTAAGTCTGACGTCTTTAGCCATTTCCGGGTCCAAGCTCTGCTTCGGTTCCCAAATTCAAACAAACACCGTGGTATGAACAAGAGTTAAAAATGGCCCAAATTCTTTCATCTTAAATAAAATGATCAGTGTGGCTGCTCTCCCAGGTGTTACAATAAAGTTTAACATCCAGGCATCCATGAAAAAGAGGATTTAAGAAGTTTAACAGTTAGAAAATTAGCTCAATAGTTTCCACCTAAAGATGATTATGCCATGTTCTTGATTGAGTGATTTCTAAAACATGCTGCTCTGCTATCACTTCAGACATGAATGAAGACAGAAAACTAAACGGCAGCAATGTTTGTATATTGAAGTTGAGCTCAGTGGTAGCTAGCTACAGAGCTATGTAGCTAGTTAGGATAATATAAAAATATTAGCAAAGTTACGATGGCGGATGGACGTTAACTTTTTCTCCCTCAATAAAAGTTAATGTGAGGTTTCCCAATGGGTAAAGAAAATGCAATCGTAGGACAGGTAAAGATGCTGCAAACGAACCAAACTCCAGTCAACAGAACATCTGTAATGGTCCGTCCACAACACAAGGTTAGTCATTAACATTCTTCTGCGTGTTTTTCATTACTTCGTTTGAAAAATTGCTAAACCTCAGCTTAATGTACCCATTCAAACCGAGCCTAAAAATGTGATGCACATGAATAGCACTAATAAAAAGCCAGAGGCGCCGACAATGATCACAGATTATTTTTAGGGGCTTGTTTATATTACATAAAACAAAGATATAAAGCATTACAGCACATTTAAAAAGACAACAGCCTTAATGAACAGAGGAGGAGCTTGGGCCTGGAAGCAGGTTTGGTACGTCACTTAACAAGCGGATAATTAACTGAGGTAAATTTAGCAGCTAGTTACCAACTTTTGCTGTCTTTGTGAGCACCCAAGTGTACACACACACACACACACACAGATATCCTTTAATTATCTATTATGTTAAGCTTTAGTTCATTTAAGCAACTAAGTTGTCTAAAACATGTACAGTTGTCGTGAAGGGGGCGTTTAACTTCCAGCTGTAACATTGGAAGTCACTGGGCACTGACACAATTTTGGAACCAGCCTTCAAGTGGCCATTTGAGGAAGTTGTTGCATAATATGTGTGTTTGCATTTATGCAGTCTTGGTTTTTATACAGTCTTGGTATTTAAGTACAGTATACAAACCTGGTAAAATATGTATAGATGCAAATTTGAGTAAATCCTAATGTAGTGTAGTACTAGTGTACTGTTATCATGTATTAGTACACAGATTGCAGACAGTTAAATTAGGTTTATTTTAGAGCTTATTTAGTTGCTCTCTAAGAACATTTTTGCTGTTTCAGCTGGAAGACAGCAGAGAAGTTGTTTCTTGATGCACTGGAGAAGATCAAAGCCATAGGGAATGAGGTAACAGCTGATTGTTTTTAACTGATAACCATCAATGTCCATGTCTTGAAAACTTAAATCTTTGCAATATTCTTGTAATTTTTTATTTATTTATTTCTTAATTAAAGGTTACTGTGGACAAGTGGGAGCCTCTGTTAAACAACTTAGGTCATGTATGTCGGAAACTGAAGTAAGTAATACTTAATTACAGCAAGACTGTATTTGTAGACTGTATCATGTCCCATTGCCATGGTACATGATACGATCAAAGTTAATTTTATAGTTACTGATTAATTTCACTACATATAAATTGGAAAATTATATAGCTGTTGTTATTCCATCAGCAAACATAGAAATGGAAAGTTGGTGGTTTTGTAATCATTTTAAATGCACTCTTCCTGGCATGTAAAGTCTGCTGAAGATGTTTGGTTCACGCAGTGAGTAACAGCTTTGCATGTTGCCATGTTTGTTTCCTTAGAAAGTACGACCAGGCTCTGGAGTACCACCGTCAAGCTCTGGTGTTGATCCCTCAGCACGCCTCCACCTATGCTGCGATAGGATACGTGCACAGCCTCATGGGTGACTTTGAAAGTGCTATTGACTACTTTCATACGGTAAACTTTAAAGGGATCCATTGATTTTGTTCCTTGTTTGTCTTTTAGTAAGATACACTCACAGGGAGTTAAGAGTTCCTGTGGGTTGTTAAAAGTCTGAAACAAAGTTACTTAAATGAATCTCTCCAAAGATTACTGTGTGACTGGTATTTTAGGTAGTATTTTTAAGTAGGAAAGAGGGGAAAAAAATTATAGTCTATGAGATTTTTTTTTTTAACAACCAACTTTTCTTAAAGATATAAACAAGAACTCCGAAAAAGTACACAAGAATAATCTGACATAAAATATATACCCTCTAGATATCCTACAAGTTCACTTAAAATATAAAATGACTAACACTAAAAATGATTTAGCTCCAAAAAATGTGATTAAATTTGACTTCTATCACAAGTTAATAAGATAAAGTAGCTAAATAACAGTTGCATCTTAAAAAATAGAATATTGCCCAATGCAGAGGGGTATTTTTGATTTAGCAGTGATTTTGTTCTGTTTTTTTAAGCCACAGATATAATGCATGACTTTGGTCAGTGTTTGGTTTTAATTCTTATTTTAGCTCTTGAAAAGCATTCATTTTAATTCTTTATTTGTTGTTGAGGGTGCTGTCCAGAATACTAGCAGCCATTAAAATCACTTAATTGTATAATGAGCACATAAAGCATAGTCAAAGCAATCTTTTTTTTTATCATTTAAAAAAAGGTTAAAGTAGTTTTGTTTTGGGGTTTTTTTGTCTTTCTTTGGCAGGCACTGGGACTGAAAAGGGATGACACTTTCTCTGTGACGATGCTTGGCCACTGTATTGAGATGTACATTGGTGACACAGATGCCTATATAGGTTGGTTTTAATTTTGGAAAATATTTTCAAATTTCTTATGTCTTAGCTGTTTTTTGGTTGTTTGTTTGTTTGTTTTAATATAGTACTGGCTTGAAAAGTAAATTGTTAAAGAATTTAGCTGTAAAAATATTCGTAGTTGCCTTTTTCATTATCTAAAAGTGCACTTCCACTGCAGAAACCTTTCTGTGAGATTAGGCACCTTCTGAGGAACTTGGTACTTGTGTTGCCACCATAGACAATATAAAAGCTTCTCAGTCTGAAAAGTTATGCTTACGCCAAGTGCCTTAAGTCACCAGGGGGCGATAGCTGTGGTTGCAAAAAGACTTTCTGTGGAAAAGCATAATTTTCTCTAATATTCTCGACTGACTCACTAATGTGAATGCTCAATGCTCAGCAGTCAAATCCAAAGCTATCAGCAGCATTAGATTAATAGCACTATAGACTAAAGAGGTAATTATAATAAATAAATTTGGGCTTTAAATGGCCTTTTAAGTCTACATAATTGTAATTAGATGAGTGACATCTGCCTCAGAAAATGAAGTCTTCCTTGTTTGTCTTCACTAAGGCACAGACATCAACGACAAGGTGCGAGGCAACTTTAACACTCCAGCGCTGATGAAGATGCTGAACACTTCGGAGCCCGATGACCTTCTGGCCACTCCGAGATTGGAAGACACTAGCATCATGTCTTTGGAAACGCCTCTCCCAAATCAGGACAAGATGATGCTGGAGACGCCGCTTCGGCTCTCGTTAACCCTGGAGTGTGACATGTACGAGAGCGACGTGATGTTAGACACCCTGTCAGATACCAGCACGTGATCTCTGCCACGAGGTGGAACTGTCGTGGCAACAGGGTGGCATAGGTTCACATATTCATTCCCAAGGACAACACAAAACCTTAGCACCTGCTCTTTACCAAAGGTTTTCTGAGGTTTCCCCATCTTGTGCATTGTATGGTTGTTTCTCTAAGCGGCAAAACACAGAAGATGCAGTTGTGAACATTATTAACATGAGTAAGTATAGATTAAGTCTGATACGGCACCTGCTGTATTGCATATTATGTTTGCATGAATGCACTTTAAAAGGGGAATGCCTTGGTTAAGGTGCTCAGTACTTGGCCTAGTAAAGGCAGAGCACTGGACCTTGGGTTAAGACACTGGGATCATGTGTTCCTATGACACTTGAATGAACAGGGAAAAGAAGCCACACACCTCATGTCAGAAATAAAAGACTACAGTTCCTGTGCCAGGACCTCCACCCCAATGCTTAACCTGTGGATTTTCAACTTGAATAAAGAGCCAGCTAACTACAAGCAGTTTTGGTGGGGGAAACAGTTTTGATTATTCTTTCAAGAATCAATGGATTTATCTTAAAATAAAGAAATGTTGAATAACCAAATCCTTTCTTTTTTTCTTTTTTTTTAATCATTACTATTGATTGATTTCCAAAATCTACTGAACGCTGTTGGTTCGGTGAATAATAATGGGAAGTTTTAAAATATTTTTCTTTTTCTACACATTTGCTTACTAAGTTTTCAAAGCTGAAATGTTGTAGATTATACTTTTAGTGGCTGAAAGGAGAGTTCTTTGCAACTTAGCATGAAATATTGTGTACTTATAAATGTGTTCTACTGAACCACTAAACAGAGAGATTTGAAGAAACAAAACTCATTTTACTGTGTGGTTTTTAACACCTTGTCATTCACAGGTGAAAATGGTGGTGTTTGCAAACGGAGCAGGGACAAAATTAAGCCTGGTATCACTTAAGAAGTAGAAGTAGGAAATATTTGGCTTGTTTTTCTAGTAACTTCTCTAAAAAACCCAACAGCTTTTGTTTTCTCCATCAGAACAAAAAAAAAAGTCAAATGATATATATTTAGCTCTGTGGAATAAAAAAACAAAAACTATTGTGGGTGAGAAGTGTTTAAAACTTAAAAAAGCTGCTTGGAAAGGCAGGAATCCGCTGCAGATCAGTAGGGTGAAATAACCTGCAGCACTGAGCAGCCTCTCACGTGTCTTATTCCAGTTGAGGGGAGGGGTGGGATCTCTGAGCTCGAGTGAAAACACCAAACTTGTCTCCATCACTTCTCTATAGGGTTGTGTTATTTACTGCGGGGTCCTTGTTTTCAATGGAGAGCTGCTCCAGTAAATTCTGGAGAGATGGGCTGCACTCCAACTAAGTCAACCGGCATTTACACCCACGATAAGGTCTGCCGGGACCCGGACACCTGCTCCACTTTTGTCCCCAGCATGAAGAGCTCAGTGTCGACACCAGAGGGACCTCGCCTGTGTGCGGAGACCAGAAGCAGCAAGGAAACCTTCCTAAGTGGTGAGTGTGTTGGCTGTCCCTAAAATAGGTTGAAGTTCAGTGCTAGGTTTAAAAAAAAAAAATACTCGTTTGTACTTGTAGAGAATAAAAGTACTTGTTTATTGAATAGGTCTGAAAAAGTGTGAGGTTTATTCCACTGTGGGCAAATTCGCTAGTTTGCCGTGTGGATATCGATGCCGAGACCAATGTGAAGAGATGGTTTTGTTGACCTTTTTGCAGTTCCCTGTCGAGACATCCACGGGCGGTCAGTGAGCCAGTCTTCTTGCGATGAATCGTGGAGTTTTGCGGGCAGCTCATCGTCTGCGAGTCAGTGCGGCATGAAAGCCCACCTCAGGATCCTCACCGTGACACCGAAAGAGCCTGCCTTATAGAGTTACATACACACTGCATGAGTGGGAGTGTGTAATTATTGCAAGAACTGTTTCTTTGCTAACCATTTTTATGCGGACATCCAACGGAGGACGTACATTTCGGTGCTAATTGCAGACTATTATGGATGCTTAAACTAAATAAATGCGTTTTTTAGCCAAGTGGATAGTTTCCCTTTTTTTATTTATAAATTGCTTATTTTATTATTATTATTTTAGTTATTTTACTTTTTTTTTAATTACTTACTTAATTTTTTTATTTTACTTTAAAATTTATTTTATTTTATTTTATTTGTTGATCAAGCAATAACAACAGCTCCATGGAGGGAAACAACGTAAACTGCATGTCCGACCATAAAACCGCTTAAAAACAGAGAGCGAGAAAGAGAGACAATAAAAAAAAAGGGCTATAAAAGCAATAACAATGTTTGTTGGTTGAATTGTTTAGTACGTGATCTTTCGGCCTTCGGGGTATCAAAGCTGTCTTTTTAAGCCTCTGTCTGCTCGCGACATCACTGTATTCTCGCGAGCACTCAGTGGCTTAACGCGGGGGAAGAGAAGGGAGATGGAAAGAGATGAGGTCTGAAAAGGACCAGATGACCGTGGGCAAGGAGAAAAGCGTTGTCGAGATACAGTTTAGGGACATCCCAAGAGAGCAGGAAAACACTTCTGGCAACCCGAAGCAGAAAGAAGAGAAGAAAGAGGTGTTTACAAAGGTGGGTAGCCGAGGTTTTGCGCCGTGTCGCATTGTTTACGCTGCTGGTGGGGGGGCGGGCGTCATGGAGGAGACGCGGAGGGATCGTTTCAGCACCGCGGACAGCGACGAGAGTTTGAAGCAGTGGATTCACGACGATCCCGTGGATTCACCCACTTAAAGCCTCCTTTCAGCTTAGATGTCACGTTTAAGTCTGATTTCATTTCATGTAACAACTCTTCTCGTTGGTATCTGATGATGACATTCCCATGTAACGTTCAACGGAATGCAGAAAATACGACTGCTACACTTCTTGTTCTCAGCATGCATGCCCAGTAACCCCACTTATAGACCTTTAATCCTTATTATCCTTCCCGTGTTCTTTGAATCTAAGAATTGCTGCAGCTGACACTCATTTTCAGTAATTGTTTAGTGTGTTGACTCCCATCACTGTTAATGCTTTATTACATCGCTATGTTGTGTTTGAACCTGTTTAAACTCTTTGTTGAGTTAATAATTTCATAGTGCCAATGACTGCGCATTTGCCTCAAGTAGATCTTTGGTGTCAAGTTTTGAACAACATGAGTTCATTTAGGGGGGGTCCTCAGGGTATGTATATGCTGTGCCTCTGTAAAGTTGAGGGATTTATTTATATCACCGTATTTCTGTGTAAAAAAAATGTTAAATAAAAATAACAAACATGCTTATAGGTGGTGATTCGAAGGCTCCCACCTAACCTGTCAAAGGAGCAGCTAGAAGAACAATTGAGTCCACTCCCATCTTATGACTACTTTGAGTTTTTCCCAGCAGATCAAAGGTATGAATATTTTCTGAACTAGGTGATTCAAAATTCTGTTTTCTTACAAATACTTTCATGAAATTTTGGGGTGTCTTTTTCTCTTTGCAGTCTGTACCCCCACCTGTTCTCCAGAGCGTATATCAATTTTAAAAACCCTGAGGATATCCTCCTGTTTAGGGACCGATTTGATGGCTATGTCTTCATAGACAACAAGGGTACGTCTTGCTTGCTTTTA
The DNA here is from genome assembly GCA_015107715.1 of Tylochromis polylepis. Lineage (NCBI taxonomy): Eukaryota > Metazoa > Chordata > Actinopteri > Cichliformes > Cichlidae > Tylochromis > Tylochromis polylepis. The sequence continues at coordinate 37,014 of VVHJ01007985.1, read as the reverse complement.
ATGCATTTTAACTTTATTGCCAGTGCGTCACTGTTGGCACACAGGGCCACGTTATTCTGCTATATTAAATGCAAATAAAAGCATGTTTGCTTTACGGTTACAGGATAATCTTTATGGGCAAAGAGGTCACTTTAAAACTTTTGTTGCCATTATTACTATCTGATAGCTAGTCTGTCAGTGATGGGCTGCTTTCTGTTTCAATATTTATTCAGGCCAAGAGTATCCTGCAGTTGTAGAGTTTGCGCCCTTTCAAAAGATTTCCAAGAAGAAGCTAAAGAAAAAAGATGCCAAAGCTGGGAGCATTGAAGAAGGTAAACTACATTAGAGTTTGTCCCGTTCTAAAGCTGTCCTAAATACTTTTTTTCATTCTTACATGGGTTTAGGATGTTCAGAGAATCAAAAGTTAAGTGTTTCAGTCAGAACTTGTTGATTTAGTATCTGTTCCATTCTGGCTCAGATCCAGAATATAAGCGGTTCTTGGAGAATTACTCCTGTGATGAGGAGAAGTCTATGGCCAACCCTGAGACACTGCTAGGAGAGATAGAGGCCAAGACCAGAGAGCTCATAGGTAAAGTACAATATCTACATTAGTTTTTTTTTCATCTGTTATTATACTAAAATCTGTCCATCTGCCTGCTCGTAGCATACCACAGATTTTTATGTATTGATTAACTGATTCTTTTGTTTCTTTGTTTGATTTTAGCCAAACGGACGACACCGCTGCTGGAGTACATCAAAAATAAGAAAATTGAGAAGCAGGTAGGAAGGCTAAGCTATCTGCAAAGTGTTTTTGAAATGTGAAGCATCTATTTCAAGCTGTCCCATCCTCCTCGACAGAGAATAAGAGAGGAGAAGAGAGAAGAGAGAAGAAGAAGAGAGCTTGAAAAGAAGCGGCAAAGGGAGGAGGAAAAGAGAAAGCGGCGAGAGGAGGAGAGGCGCAAGCGAAAAGAGGCAGAGAAGCAGAAGAAATTGTCTGACAAAGACATTAAAATTAAGGTAGCCAGTCAGCATAAAAATCTCATTAAATAACTTGTTTACCCTTGTTGTTTATACCATGCAGTGGCATGTAGATATGGAGTTTTTTTCTGTATTATTTGTGCATTCAGCTCCTTAAGAAGAGTGACCGGGATGATGATGTGGATTCAGACCGAATGAAGGACAAGAGTGATACTGGAGAGGCAGACAGAGGCAAATGGGAGAAAACTGGAGGACAAATAAAGTCAAAGGACCCCAAAGACAAGTAAGGACTGTGAAATCCTTCAGTCACATTGACTGGTTTTGATTTTGGCTGACAGAATTAGATCACTACTAGTGATCCCTATGGACAGTTTTCAGACATATGTATTTACCGAAACATAAATCAATACAGTAAATATTTTGATTGCATTTAACATAACATAGCATCCACAATATTTTATGTACTCTAATGGACAATCATTGATCTTTTTAGCATTAATATGCAGTTAATAATTACAAATTTTATTGCAGAAAAACACAAAAATACTTTAAAAAAGGTTCCACGATGTCTTGTAATGCAAATCCTTTGCAATTAGCATTCTGGTGTCTAACCTGGTGTTTCTGCAATCTATATTCTGACCACTAGAGGTCAGCCTGAGAGTGACAAGGAGCAGCGGGAACAGCATGGGCGCAGGCAGAGAGATAAGGATCACCGTGGGAAAGATGAAGAGAGAAAACGACAGAGGCATCACTATGAATTTGACAAGTTCATGCGGCGGAAGGATGAGACCAAATGGGGGAAGGGCTACTGCCAGGACCGAGCAAAGAAAGAGGGACACCATCATGGCTATTCCTACTGTCCTGACAGTGGAGACAAGATGGGAAAGGAGGAGAGAGAGGACCTGGGTAACAGAAAGGAACGCCTCCGAAACAAGGTGAGCGAGAAGGTGAGCATGAGAATGGGGAGAAGGCGATTGCTAATTGGTTCATCAGTAATTCGTTCATCTATCATGGTGTAGTCTGGTTTCAGATATTGATTTATGTGTGACTGTCTCCATCTGATAGAGGGCCAGCTCAGAGAAGTAATGTTTCTTTCAAACGAGCCTGTGAAAACACGATTAAATGCATCATAACCAGAGATATCACCAGTGGGTTTTTCAACTTTTTTTGCTCCTGTCAGACTCTCAAACCTGTGAAACCCACGTTGTTGTTTGAAGGCTGTCAGTTTCACAGCTTCATTTGTGTTTAGTGCTCGTGTCAGCTAGTGTAGCCTCAGGCTTCAAGCACAGATGATGCCAGCAGCTGTAAATTCACTACTTATTTTTGTTTGTTTGTTTTCAGCCATAAGGTCTTCAACCCCAAAATAACAATTTTTAATATCATATTATTTGAAGCAATTCACCAGAATTCTGTGCAACTCCCACTGGAATCACAAAATACTTCAGTACAGCTTTACATGCAGCAGTTTCACCCAAAAGAACTGTAAACTCGCTTTGATGTGTATGAATAAGCCGATCCCTTTTTAGAAATTGAATGATGAATGGTATTTGACCTTGGAGGTAGTTACTTCTGCAATCACCCATAGTGTGCACCATTGTAATCACACATTGCAAGTAACCAGAAATAGTCGGTAGGCTCAGTGTAAACACAGGTTCACTTTCTCCACTAATTTCATTCTTTCCTGAAAGTCTAGTCTGGGGTGTCTGTAACAATGGATGTAGCTTCCTGGTCTGTGAAACGTTAATGCCTTAAACCGTCATTCTTTTTCATGGCCAGCAGAGGACGACTCCTCTCGTTGCAAAAACGAATTATGATTGTTAAGAAGTCCATTTTAAAAATGACACATGCCCCACTTGAATTTATGACTGAACTTTCCTAATGAATACCTGGTCTCTACTGGTCCTTCAGATCCTTTTTAATACAGCACGATGTTAACTGTGTAAATTATGGTCCCATGCACAGTAGTAGAGTAAAAAAATAATAATAAAGGAGGGTATGGCTTAGGCATGGCTATCTTGTGGTTATCAAGTTGCTACTGTAGAGTGTGCACCTGGGTTTCTCAGTCAAAACAACACTTCCTTCTTCACATTCAGCTTTAAAAAAAGAACAAGGTGGTGGTGATGGCAAAAAAATGTCCAAATGCACTGTATGTATGTAACCTATAAACATTATAAGACAAAGGAAAGGAAACAGCGCAGATATATTCTATTCCATTGTGTATTCATACTGTGTGCTACTTGTCTCGCCCATGTCCCTACGCTCTTTTCTCCTTGCAGGACCGTCCAGCCATGCAGCTCTATCAGCCAGGCGCACGCAACCGGAAGCGCATGAGCTCAGCAGGCAAAGGCTACGACTGCATCCCTGTGGGCCACTCGCCTGAACCCAGGACGGAGCACTGTTATGAGGTTGTGACCATGGCAACGGCGCTGGAGAAAGGTTTTGAGAAAAGTAAAGATGAGCAGTGAGCAGTGTGGACGCTTTAAGGGGAAAAAACGAGTCAATTATTTATCCTTCTCACCTAAGTTGATGGTGACAGGTTCGACTGGTTATCACTGAGTTTTCAAGATGAATATACCCCGCTCAGAAAGAAAAAGCACTTCAAAAGCAGCCTAGTAGTAATTTTTCTGCGTGTTACGTGTGATGAAATTCAGAGCTTTGAGTGTTGGTCAGGGTTTTTTTGGGGGGTTTTTTTTTGTCTGCTCAAGCATGAAGACTTGAATGAAAGAATACCAGAATGATAGCACAACAGTGAAATAGATATTTCTTTGTTTTATGCACTGTTCATCCTGAGTTCTCATTCAGAGATTGGCGCTAAAACTGCTACTGAAACTACTCTGCTAGCTAATTTCAACTTCGTCAGCATTTGAGCCAGTTATGTGTCATTCTGTGTAGTGATGATATTGAAGTGTGACCCATGTGGGAGGCAGCTAATTGGCAGCATCCATCAGTAGTTCACTTGCGAGAGCATTGCCTCATCCTCTGCATCCTCCATAGTCCGCAGATCGTGTATATTTTATAATGCTCCTATAGATTTTATGTAAACTAAGAATATTGTAACTAGAACTTACAGACAATGGATGTAGACAATGCCAGGCAGGAAATTTTTTGTGTGTTATAGTGTGTAAAAGCGAGCGAATGAGGGTAAATGTTCCATTTTACTTGCGTGTCTTAAATTTGGTCAATCCTATTTTTCAGCTGTCTCTGTCTCTACAACAGAGATCCTTTTTTTTGTGAGCCAAGCTTTGTACTTGATCACCCAGGAGCCAGGAAGAACACATTCTCTACATTTCTATAAAGTATTTCCTAGAAATAAGTTGTGTAAAATTGCAAAGTATGGCACCGATAGGTGACCACTATTACTTTTTATGCTCTTTGCGTAGTTTTCTAAACCGTCAACTAAATGTAATGGGGAGGCTACAAATATTCATAAAGTAATATAGTTGGTTTAAAAAGCCTTATATTTTTTGGTTTTGGTTTTGCATGTGTCCCAACATAAAAACTGACAATGTTTAAACATGTAATACCTCTTGGATCATTTTGTTGTTGCTTTGATTTTCCATAAGTGTGAGAAAATAAAAGGACTAAACCGTTTATTTTTTCTGTTAGTGTGGTTGTCTAACAGTTTGGGTGAAGCCGGATTTACCTGTGCATAATATGCATTAACAGTTGCTAGTTATGAGTCATTACTGTTTGCGTTTGAATATAGTCAGTATTCAGTCGGTGCAGGAAGAGTACAGTTGATGAAGTGAGAATGTTGAAGGTTGGGGTCACAAGTGACATTGAACAAAAGTTGTTCATGCATTTTGTTTTTGCTCTTTCTTCAGAATGCCCTCACAGACACAGTTTTTCATCTTTCCCCCAGATAAAGCAGAAGTATCATAATCAACAGGAAACCAAAATAAGAGCACACATGTACACACTGTAATTCTCATGAACGTCCGGAAAACATGTATTCTCACTCACAAAACTCTTAACAACTGCAATATCACTTTCTTGGGTATACGTTCACACTTTCATATAGGTGTTGAAGGTGGCAGATGGTATTTATTCAGACCTCAAACCTCTCTCACGATCCTTCAGCATGGGGCGGGAAACATTTAATAGTCTTTATACTTTGTTATTTTTGCTCAGATTTTGTTCAGATGCAAATCTATCCCCACACACACACACACAGGCATCATGTCACAGGTTTTCGTTTATGCCATCTCTGTTCTTTATAATCTTACTTAATGAGTAAAAGTGAAAGAGACACTATGACACGCTGGGAACTCCCAAAGACTTTCAAAAGTTTACTATAAATCTGTACACAAACCTCCTGGGCTTTTACATTTCCAGTCTCATTTCCTAGAAGCTCTTAGTAGAGTTCGGTCACACAATGTGTTACTAAATAACTGATTACACAGGAGCGCTTTAGTTGAAGTTATTAATGACGAACATGGGAAGGAATAAGACGAGCATGTGGGGGAACATGGCAAGTAAACGCGAGCGCTATGCATTTAGCATGAGGTGAGTCACACATGTCTGTCTTGTTGCAAGTCATTTCCAAGACTGAATCTAATGGGTGGCCGTTAGTGCAGTTGGTAGGATAAAGATTGTCACATGATCCATTTCCTGTGATTCTGGCACCGTAAGTTCAAACCCCCATTTCCTTAGCAGCCTTCCTTAGTCACAATATCTGTAACCCATCTATAACTGACACTCACATGCCAACTTACAGCTTCAGCGTGTTCACAAAGGTGAGTTCTCAGCTCTTGTATACGATACGCATTGTTTCCCACGGTGCTATTGAATAAAAATGAGCCCAATTGTTATTGTTATTATTTTAGATGGTTTGTAGTCATTGTTACCTTTTCACTAATAGTAGATTCAACATGATAATTTTTTAATACATGTGCTCAAGTTAAAAGTTAAAAAAGGAAAAGATTACGATAGTCAGCCTTGACGTGACAACAGTTTGAATAGATGTCACGAGAGCCAAGGTGAGTGAGTTTATGTAATGTTAAAATATCATTCTGAAGAACATAGTAGTAAAAATATGCCATTATATTGATGTGAAAAATTGTTTTCAGGAAATGAAATTTAAGAAAAAAGTAAGTTACCAAAATGGTGTTGTCGTCACTAACAGTAACAGCGATGAAGTAATAATGTAATTCCCATTGCTTAAAACTGAAAGAAACTTTCAATGACTCAAACTTGGTGGTCTGTTGAGTTCACCTTTCTTTGTAATGTGGTAACTTTCTTCACCACGATTGCCATGTTGGCCATGGTGTGTGAGGAAAAAGTCCTTGTATTCATTGCTTTTGCTGCAGCGTTCATCATCTCACCGTTTCAGTTCACAGTTTTAATGTTTTTAAGGATATTGTTCACTGCAGCGTGCGAGTCAGCTCCCCAGAGTATTTTATAAAATTGAAAAAAATTACCCATAGCAACAGTTGGCACTCTGCACCACAAATCATGCATACCTTTTTCCTGTGTGAAAACTCCACCCGACACATGTGCTGCTTGCACGCAAACGTCAACACAGAAATAGATTCCTGGAATAAGGGCAAAGGTATTTGTTTCACACCTTGAGATCAATCAATCATTCTTGCTTCTGCAGAAAAATACATCACTTCAGACAGGATGAGAGGGTTTTTTTCTTCCCTCGGTCATTTCTTTTGATGTATGAGAAGTACAGGACATTAAGATGTGCTGCAAGCTGTCAGTGCAAACAGCATCCCCAACTGTTTAAATTTTGTATGCAACTTTATTGACAGTAGTGCTAGGTTTAGTTGCTTTTGACACTTTGGCCATCAGGACAGTTCTGCACTGATTTATTTCTTCTTATTTTTTTAGTTGTGCTGTGATTTTCATTTCAGTTAAGATTGTGTTTACACTTTCATTGTTGGGAACGAGTGATGTGGTTTCCAATGTTTGTGTGGGCTAGAGCGGTGTCGGTGTTTATCCATTCGGTGTGCTCATCCATGGCTGCTGTTCAAATGTTAACAAAAAGCTGTTATCATGTAACCAGACAGGGTGCAGCGCAATGGAATGGTGAAATGAAGTAATTAATTAAGCTTGGTCACTTTGGCCAGGTGCATTAAATTTACGTGACTTACTCAAATTAATATTTCACACTCACGATAAATATTTTTTTCTGACTTGCCATTTTAATATTAGAAGCTTTTTTAATTAAGCTATTGGTTTGCATGCTTGTTTAGATAAATCCAACATATATTTTTTTTAGAGTGCACATAACATTTCTTTACATCCACCAGTATATTGTACAAAAATTGACTTGTTTTCCAGAAACCTCACAAAGCTTTTCTGAACCCTTGCACACAGGTAATGAGAGACCGCTCCCTTTCAAACATGACGGAGAATTCCAGCAAACTAGACAACGCCACGATAAACTTTTTGCAGAATTCTGGCGCCGCCATCTCCATCTCGATTTTCTACATATTCATTACCGCCATTAACTTGGTGGGAAATGGCTTGTCCATGTGGCTTCTCCTCTTCCGTACCTCTCCCAAGTCTCCCTCCATCATCTTCATGATAAATCTTACCCTTACCGACATGGCTCTTGGTGCTGCTCTGCCCTTTCAGATCTCCTACCAGCTCCAAGGATATCAATGGAATCTGGGACCAAAAATGTGCAGGTACTTTTTACGATGCTCGGACATTAATGTGATAGATATCTTGATTAATCTGCAGAGAAAACTTGAGTTGAAGACAAAAAATTATATCGATATATGAAGTTATATAAATGTGCCACAGCATTTCTTCTGCTACGCTTACATGATTTTATACAGACATTTCAAGCAAGACAGAGCTTGACAGTCTTGATGCTATGATAGTGAAAGTAGCTACATCTTTAAAAAGAAAATATATGAAAGTGTATTCACTTCATCTTCCTGAACCTCTTACTGATTATTTTTGCTTCAGCCAGCAATTACACAGAAAACGTCTCTTCTTTGTGCCCATTTACAGTTTCCTGACCCTCATTTTCTACTCCAATATGTACTGCTCCATCCTTACAATGATGGCCATCGGTATCGACCGCTATCTGGGCATTGTCAGACCCATGCTGTTCAGGCGGATCAGGAAGAAGCAGCTGATCGCTGTTATCAGCTGCTTCATTATGTGGGGTTTGGTCCTGAGCACTCTGTATCCACTGATGACGACAGACCTGACCTATCGTGTTCCTCAGCTTAACATTACAACCTGCTTTGACATTCTGAAGACGGAAATGCTTCCATCCGTGGCGGCCTGGGCAGCCTTTCTTTTCACCATGGTCTTCATTCTCTTTCTCTTTCCATTCTGTGTGACAACATTCTGCTACATCAGTGTCATATGCAAGCTGGCCAGTGATTCAAGGACATCCCAGAAAAAGAGGGCAATCCGTCTGGCAGCCATTGTTCTCCTAGTCTTCACATTCTGCTTTGCTCCAAACAACATCCTCCTGCTGATACATAGCGTGCTGAGACTCTACTATAAGAAGTCTATCTACACAGCCTACAAGCTGTCACTGTCCTTCAGCTGTCTAAATAGCTGCCTTGACCCATTCATTTACTACTTTGCATGTAAGGACTTCAGACAAAAGTTCAGAGAGATAATAAATCTGCAGAGCTTGAGCAGTGGAGATTCAATGAAGATGGAAAATAAAGAGACTTTGTACTCTGCGCAGTGAGGTCAAGAATGAGCACAGAGAAAGGTGTTTTTGAACCCACAATCACCACAGCATAGAGTGAGAACGGGTCAAAGGGGAAGAAAGACTTGAGAAAGGAAGCATGAGTGAGACATAGACAGCGGCTTACTCTGAGTCAGAGAAGCTCTTTGTGTTGAGTCAAATCTCAAAATCATTTGTGCCAGTTGTCTTTTGGTTTTTTGTGTGTGTGTATAACAGAATAAATGAACATGAAGAGCAGCTCTGTGTCTTGGGTAACTAGTTATCATCCCTGCGTTAGCTTTCTATTTATTTTAAAGAATTGATCATCTCATTACAAAACAAATTTCTGATGGGTGGAAAACCCCGTTTCTCCTAATTCTTCCCGATCTGACTTTAACAAATGCTGGATTTGTTAAGTGCATTTTCCAAGCCAGACTCTAAAATTCCCAGGTTCAAAATCTGATCTAGCATCATGAGCCGGAACAATCCCAGTCCACAAAAGACAGACCCCCCACAATCGCTTGGGCACAAAGTTACTGGCAAAAGCCTGGTGCCGCAAACCACAGGACACCCCAGGAGTCCCATGTCTTTGTGCCACTGCACCAGAAATGATTTGGCTGACAGGGAACTACACAATATTATGCAGGTAGTTTTAATGATGTGGCTTATATGTATATATCTATATTTTAACAAACATCCATATAACAGTTGTTTTTAGAATTTATGTAGCATGAGCAATTATGTAGCATAAATCAAATATGTTGTGCAAACTACACTGTTTTTGACTTTGTAACAACGTTTCTCATTATCTTTGTAAATACCTTTTTCTCTGTACTGTGTATGTATAAATATATGTATATGATTGTCTGTGTCAGTTTCTTCCATTACATAAATAAAATTATTATTATTATTACTATTACTTATTTATTTTCTAATTATTATTAGTAAGTAGTCGTAGTCTACTGGTGGAACTGGTGGAAGCTACTTAAATGTGCGTTTCTTGGAGACGCCTACTTTATTATACGTCATCGCGCATGCGTCGTGACGCTGGTCGTCTCAGCAGGCGGGTCGTGCAGTCAGTTTCCTGAGTTGTACAGGTAAGTGGGAAAGCTGCTATAGCTATCTACTGTAGCGTAATAGTGAACACATGAAAGATTTTAACCGTGTCACTTTGTGGTGAACTCGGTCGCAAAACGTTGCAGTGACATTTTGTTCACTCGTGGTTGTTTTTTCCTTTTTCTTCTCGCTCCGCAGCTTTAAACTAGCCATAAACTAGCACAAGTTAGCTCAAATCAATTGGCGTTGCTAGTACCAGGTTAATAAAAGCATATCTTTAGTGTTGTGAACCGTGTTCGTCGATTTTCATGACACTGTCAAGGGCTTACTTGTATAAAATGTACGTGTTGTGTAATGTTACGTGACTTGCGTCCGCTGCTTTCCAAAATGTGAAGTTGTCTTTATTTACTGACTTTATGCAGTAAGTTATTTGCTAAAGTGTTATGACACTGAGTGGTGATTTCTCTACAGTGCTCACTGTATTCTTTAAGAGCATTGTTAATTGTACCTGAACGCAATATATCCTCGTGTTATATATGCTCCGAGGAGAGAGTTGTTCTTTCTTTTAAATCTTTATTAAATACATAAATAATGTATCTATAATAATGTAATAATATATCTATTCATGTCAGATTAATCTTATGATAAAATTAGCTCTGATATAAGGGAGCAGCTGCAGTCACCTGATTTCTTTGCGTTTCAATCATAAACGAGGACACATCTGTAATGTTTAACTGTGTTCACCTTAATGGCAGTTCGACCTGAAGGCCACCATGGTGCTGAACCCAGTCATTTCCAAGCTTGCTGGTAAACTGGTTGTGCTGGCCAGCGCTTCTCCTAGAAGACTAGAGATTCTCCGCAGCGTGGTATGCGTTTTCCTGATTATCTCCTTATTATTCCCTTGTTATTCCTTATTATTCCATATCTTCACAGAATGTAGTTTGAGTTTAATTTTGCACAATTGGACTGAGTGTAAATGTGTAAAATCCTGTTGGGTAAAAAAAAGTTTCCTTCATAATAATTTACAATAATTGCTGCCTCACACAGGCAGCTGCATCTCCTCCCCTCATCACCATCCCTGGCATGCAGTCTGGTTGATAATAATGGATGAAATAGAAGGAAAAAAGGAGAAGACATCTGATTTTTAAGTTCTTTAAAACATGGCAGTTTTATGGTGTTGGTTAAAAATCAGTAGTTTTATCAAGGTATAAAAAGCAGACAAATCCCCAGTAAGAGAGCAGCTTTACATAGCAAAGACTACGAAATTAGAAAAAATAACAGAGTTCAAATCAATCATTGGGTACAAATTGAAGGTCTTTATTTAAAAAGCCATGTCAAATAAAGACATGTATAGCTAATCACTGAAGGAACTACTTCACACTTAATTTAAAGGATTGCTGATTTAAGAAACCCCACACTGACTGGATTTTTCTTAGGTTGGTAAACCTGATAAGAGTGGTGTACTCCTTATTGAATATAACAAGTATTTTATTTTTGCTTTGTCCTCTTCTAAATGTCAGGGTTTACGTTTCGAGGTTGTACCGTCCTGGTTTAAGGAAACCCTCGATAAAGGGCTTTTCAAAGCACCTTATGAGTACGCTGTTGAGACAGCCAAGCAGAAGGCCCTGGAGGTAGCCAGGAGGATGCCCTTTGTAAGTTAAGCTACTTTTTATATGATAGACAATATAATTTATCCAATCAGATGTCATCACTGAGAACACTTTGTCTTGATTTGCTTTAGAAACACCTGAAGACTCCAGATATAGTTATTGGGGCTGACACAATTGTGGTAAGACAGAAAAAAAGCACAAAAAGCAAATGCATTTTCTTAATGGCTACAGTAAAAGCTTTATCTAAGTACTTCTTTATTCACTCTAGCCAACTATTTATTTCACAGACTGTAGATGGCACGATTCTGGAAAAACCAGTAGACAAACATGATGCTTATAGGATGCTGTCAAGGTCTGTGTCAATGGGAAGCATTCAGAGTTAACATTAGAAAACAATAAAATGGAAAAAAGATATCATGGTGATTTTGTCTTTCTCTTCCAGTTTGAGTGGTAAAGAGCACAGTGTGTTCACTGGTGTTGCTATTGTCCTCTGCCACGAAAAAGAAAGTAAGTTTAGACTCAGAAAGTGTCACACCTACACTTTATTTTTCTGTAAAATGAAAGAAATTCAGAAAGAAGCAGTTCCCTATTACAGATCCCTAGCACAGATGTTTGTAAGTCAAAATAGTAAGAGAAACATTCTGCTATAAATATGTAGAAGAAATTTATCGGGCAGTTGTCTCATGCGACTGTTTTTTCATTTCTTCAATGCTACCCTCAAGATGAAGAAATCGATTACCAGCTCATAGACTTCTACGAAGAAACCAAAGTGAAGTTTGCTGATCTCTCAGAAGATATGCTATGGGAGTACATTAATAGTGGTGAGCCCATGTGAGTGTGATCTTTTTAACTTTTCACATTTGTAACAGTTATCGATTGCTCTTTCTAAGTATTCGATCACTGGAGGTCATTTAACTGCTTGTGAGTTTCATGAGCCTGTTGCTCTTTGGACTTTGATGCCTGATTTTGTTCCAGCTATGTTTGCCTTGTCCCATTTGACACGAGTCAACAAACTGTGAGAATTCTGCCCAGTTCAGAAATAGTGTGGAAATAGATTTGCTGTACTGTTGCAGAATGCATCCAGTAAACAGCTGGTCGTTTACATTATGCGTTTATTGATCTTTGACCACATGTGTTTGTACAAGTGAAATCTTTCTGTCTGTGTGTGTGTGTCTCAGGGACAAGGCTGGTGGCTATGGCATTCAGGCTCTGGGTGGCATGCTGGTAGAGTATGTCCATGGAGACTTTCTCAATGTTGTGGGTTTCCCCCTAAACCACTTCTGCAAACAGCTAGATCTTATTTACAATTTTTGTACTTCCTCTTTGAAAAGCACGTCTGCCCTTCCAAGCCACAGTGACAGTCTTGCCATGTCAGTACTCACCCAGCCCCCCTCCAGTTTACAGGCTGTGCCCAGCCACACCTCTTCAGGCAAACACAACTCCTCATCCATTCCCAGACCAAGCAGCCCCTGTGACAGTCAAAGACTCCACACCCAGACCAGCCCCACAGCCAGTCCTGCCCATAAGGTTTGTTTTTATAACTGTATAATGAAAATCTGTCACCTTTTGACACTATTTATAGAAAATCTTCTTGCAGGTAAAAAGAGAAGACAATGAAAGTGAAAGTTCTCAGACATTGGTCAATAGCACATCTAAACATGCAGACAACAGGGAGGTCAAGCTTCATGAGAACACAACATTACCATCGATAACAAGAAGAGGGAAGGTGATTGAACCTACAAGAGAAGACTTGGAGCGAATCTGTGAACTGATGGATGGATTCAAAGCCTCAAAGGTAATAGTGCCTGTGTATAAAAAAAGTCACACAGTGACCTTTTACAGAAAAAATGTTAACTTTATGTGTTTGTTATTTGTGTAGTTGGCTTCCACAGGATGTAATGAGTAGCGTAGCTCAACCTAAAACTTTTTGAAAATTCAACTTATTGACTTTTGGATTCATCCACATCATAAGACTGGATGATTGATGGCATTCCCGTGTATACATTTTAGATGCAAAAAAGCACAACCAAGAGACTGGCTTTACAGCGTAACAGCTAATCTAATAAATCTGTCTTGAGTTAACTGCACCTAAAGCTCACTATTTTGCACAATAAAACTTCCACTCTATACAAGCAAATCAGTGAAACCAATCTGCTGTGGTTTTGCAAGGAGATATGTGCTAACATATTTCTTGATGCGTTTATGTGACTTCCTGTGTATTCTACAAGTTGCCTGTGAAGCTTAAGGTGACCACAAATCTCAAGGACACAGATTTACACAAATGATATATACAGGTTTGTGCAGAATATTGAGCTAAAACACATTTGTGTATTTTCAACGTTAAAAGAAGGGAATTAAAAACCTTTTAGTAAACAAAACTGGAAGAATTGGATTAAAAGTTTGATATGTAGTGCAATGCGTTCACATGTGCAGAGTGTTTCCTGTGGCACCAGTTCCCACACATTACTAAATCTCAGCATTTCCACCTACGTATTTAACAGCTGGCAAGTTGTTCTTCTTTCATTAAATGCTGCTCATTTTTGTTTCCTCCAGATAAACATTTGGTGGTTGCTGTCAAAAATCTCAGGTTGAACAGTCCAGAATGCTGCTTTTCAAAATGCCTGGCTTAAACAGATGTTGCTTTGCTTGCTTAAGAGACTGTCTGGCTAAAGTTCGCACGTTTCCACTTTGAGCAGGTGGCACTGCACAGTAGAACATTACTGCTGTGTTTGCTAAATCTATTTCTGAAAGTCATTGTCAGTCAGTAGAAATGAGCAGTTCCTGTCAGGTCCTGAACTGCTTTGGCCTACACCTAGCAAATCAAGTGAGGCTTTCTGAGTTCTTGAAGTTCTGATTATTCTGAATGATTGTGGTAAAATGTGAAAAATATAAAAAGTGATGACAATGATGCCTTAAGTTATGGTTATCAAACCTTTACAGGTAATCATAATGTGTTATTTAATGCATGGTAGAGATCCAGTTCATTCATCCATAACTACACTGGGCTGGATGTGGGACACGCCAGCAAACTCTGTTTACTATTTTTACATTTAGCACACAGATTGGTGTTGATCTTGTTGTCTGTCTCTAAAGAAAAGAAAGTAAATAATGAACTAGAGGAAAATGGTTTTAAGACTCTTAACAATAGCCTGTTCAGATGATAGCTCGCTGGTATGGAACTGTAGTGGAATACAGTAAATAATGCACTTTGTTATGAATAGAAATGTTTGTGTTACTATTTGAAGAACCAGGCAGCATATGCTTTTTGTTATCTTAATAACAATCTCACATTAACATAAAAGAAAATAAAACACACTTTGTTTCTGCGTTCCCTTCTACCTTTCCAAAACTGTTGCAGGCACTTTTTACAGCATCCAAGTTATGTTTGTTTGACCTGCTACATAGCCGGCCTGGGCTGGATGCAGCACAGGTGGCCCAGGAGATCAAAGCATCTGCAAAGGGGACCGAATGTCTATTGGAAGCCTGTGTATCTCTGGGATTGTTGAAGAGTATAGAGAAAGGTTAGCCAGCTCTCTTATTAATTGCATAATGATATTTTTCCTGTGCCTTCAGCAGCAGACATTTAATACTTAATTTGGAAATATCTTGCTGTCACTCTGTTGTTAGCATGCCAAAAGCCAGTGTATGAGAACACAGATCTGGCCACAGATTTTTTGCGGTCAGATGCCCCCTTTTCACTGCACGGGTACCTCCAGCACTGTAACGAAACCATGTGGCCCCTTTTCTCCCACCTTGAGAGTGCTGTGCAGGAGGGGACCAGTCAGCGTGAGAAGGCCTTTAGCAAGCACATGCTTCAGGTGGCTATCTCTGATTTCCGTGTCATATATCTGCAGTGCAGGTGAGAGCATATTCAAACACATCTTCTCTCTTTAAAGGATACTTCCTCCAGCAGTCGCGAAGGCAAACTGAGATTCATGAAAGCCATGCACAACATTGCAAAAATTACAGGGAAAACCGTAGCAACGGCATTTGACCTCTCCACCTATAAATCAGCCTGTGATCTCGGAGGTAAGAAAAGAATGCAAAAGGTTACATCTTGTCATTGAATATGAAACCACTGTTCTACATCTTTGTCTTATTTCGCTATCTCAGGGTGTACTGGTGCCTTGGCTTATGAGTTCACCGAAGCTCATCCTGGATTGTCTGTAACAGTGTTTGACTTGCCTGCTGTTGTCGAGTTGAATGAATTTTTCCATCCACAGCACCCAGACAACAGGGTATCATTTGTAGCAGGTCAGTTGTTTTCTTACACTGAAAACTGTACCTTGAAAATACATTTTTAGTGAATGATTGTTGAATCATATTAGACAGAGTGATAAATATGCCAACAAATTCCACTCGATCTGTGACTAATTTGAGGGCTTGTTTCTCTCTTTATGATCAGGAGACTTTTTAAAAGACGAATTACCCAAAGCAGAGTTGTATATCCTGGCGAGGATTCTTCATGACCTGCCTGATGAGAAAGTGCATATGCTGCTGAGTAAAATTGCAGATGCATGCACAGCAGGTTTGTAAAGTTATATTCACTCATTTGAGTACTTATCTTTACTGAACAGTGAATGCCAACCAAACATTACTTCAAACAGAAAGCATATTGTTTATGCTGAGTATAATAGTCTCATACTTCGCAAGCAGTTTTTCACTTCTGCAGATGCTTGAAACTGATTTGACTGATTGATGCTCATGGTGTGGTAAAACCGTAGCTGGTGGTTAGTTTGGGTTTAACAATGTCTTTGTTCTGAGCCACTGTTGCAAAGAGCTCAATGTTGAAAAAGACTGACGAAGGGCATCTTGGAAAAAGCTGCCAAGTTTAAAGCCAAGTCAGAGTGCTGTCTTGCTTATGCAGTTTTTGTGGAAACATTATAATGTAAAGAGTGAAAAGGGAGTACAAATCTGTTCTCTGATGTTTTATGTCTGCTTATGTATCATGTTGCTAGGCTGTGGACTCCTGCTAAGCGAGATCTTCCTGGATGAAGACAGAAGGGGCCCCAGTCGCGGGCTGCTGCAGGCCCTTAGCATGAGCGAGGGGAAGCAGAGGAGTGCAACTGAATATAGTCTGCTTTTGAAGAGCCACGGTTTCATCACAGCGCATATCAGACATACAGATAACCTCCTGGATGCCATGCTGTGCATCAAAGCTTAACACTACATGGAAGATTGCGCAGTATACGTTTTGGTGTATGCTGTAGGTAACCGTTGACAAAATAAGGACTGAGAGTCAGGACTGTTTTTTGTGATTCTTTAAAACAGTTAGCTGATAACCAGTAAAACACATCGTTCTTTTAAAATCTTTCATGTGTGCTCTTTACAGACATTAAATCCTGAATGTGTTTTACAATCTCCCATGTAAGATCACGTGATCTCGGCGTTGTTGAGCAAACATGAAGGTCTGTGTGACCCCAAAGTGTAAAGTTTGATGATGCTTTCATAACCATTAAAATGCATTTAAACTTTGCAAACAAATCATTGTGGGTTTCAATCATTTTACCACAACATACAGGGGCTTTGTTCATTTTTGTTTGCTTGAAGAAGCACTGACACATAGAAATAGTGATACCACATTAAAAAAAACACAACATCCAGTTCATGACAATGTCAAGCTTTAAACATAGGTTAAAAAAAGTGCAATTATTTTACTTTTTTCATCTGGTTAGGGTGAGGCTAATTCAGAGTATGCTGAATACAAAAGGATTTGTTGTGTTATAAAATATATTTTATGCTGTTGTGTGGAGTAGAGAAACAGTGGCTGCCTGTTCATGCCAGTTTAAGCCTGCTACTTCTTTGGTAAAATGCATTAGAGCCCTTATAAATTACTACTAAAATAATGGTATACTTTGCAAACCCTTAAAAATAATAGTTTTTTGTTGTTGTTTTTTTTTAAGTCTCTTTTTGGTGGCAGTTATCCTGGAAAATGCACCACACCCCGATCACAAGGTCCAGCAAGCCAGGAAACATCAGATCTGACAGGCAGTACAAGTTAATCCTAAAACAAGCCGTTTTTTGTTATCAAAAATTTGCCAGTTTCATCCATGCTTCAAGGCTCGGGCACCCTTTTGTAACTGGCCTTCTGGTGGTGCACTCGCTGGTTTGACATGTTGGCAGGGAGTAACCATTCAGGTCAAATGTCATTAGAAGCCTGCGCCAGTCTGCAGCTTATTTTCTTTTAGAGGAAAATAGTCTGTAGCGCTGCCTACTTATGTGTTTTTTGATGCAGTGAAAGGGAAAAAAATCGGCAGTACCCCATATCATCTTGCTTGGACTGAAATCTGTGTGAATAGTCTTCATTGTCTTGGAGTGTACCAAAAAAACTTGGGGTGTTGTCAGCTGGATGACGGCTGTGGGTGGAGTGTGTGCATCTGACCTCTGAAGTGTCATGTCCTGATGATGTCTGGATAAAATGGTGGAAGATGATTAAAGAAGAAACGATAATGTCTAAGTGGGATGTAATTTTCGTAAACAGATGGATTTCCCCCAGCGGCCATGACTTAATGTTCGCATTCACTCAAAGACTCTGAAAAGCATCAGTTATGTTTTATTTATTTATTTATTAACAGTCCTGCTTGATGGATCCATTACACGACCCTCGTTCTCTTACCCCGAAAAACTGCTACACCCCCCTGACTAAGTGGAATTCAAACTTCAATCTGTTCCTCTCTTTCCTAAAGCGCTTTTGCTTGGAATTTAAATCACGCTAATGAACAGACAAATACATCAAAGCTCTCACAAGTTAAACACAACATTTGGTGATTTTGACTATAATTGCCCTCTATAAAAATAATGACTACACTTTCATCCTCTGACATTAATCTCTAAATAGACTATCTTAAACATTAAGTGACACTGGATATCGTGGAAACGTAACCCAAATATTTATCTTGCAGTTGAAATGAGTGCAGTGGTTTAGTTTCTTGCTATAGCTGTAAATCTCCTCAAGATGGCACCAAAAACCTGAAGAACCCTTCTAGAAACGTGGACACACACATACAGAGTTCCCTGTTTGGTTGTTCTTTCCAGCAGCAGATGCAGATGCAAGCTTATAAGCTTCATAAAATGCCATTAAATGACAGCTAACTATGAGAATTACACCTGATTTTGCTAAGTTTGGGAACTTAATTTGATTTTTATGCATTGGGTTGGCTGGTATAGTATCTTAATCAAAAGAAGCTATAACACCATCCCTTAACTCCTTGCAGATTTACCTCTTGAATTTCATTTTTTTTGGCAGTGGTTAAGGCAACCAGACAGCTGAGGGGGAATATGTGGGAATATCTCTGGCCATGATAAATAGCTCTTATTCTTTGTGACACAGAAAGTGTCTCCGCATTACTCTTCATTTTGGAACCCACTCTAAGTATTTTCCTAGGAGGGTAATAAGGGTGGTCATGTTATTCATGGCTATTTTCTTGTCAGTCTGGGCTCAGGCTCTTTGTGACATCTAACTGATTTCCATTACTCAGATTTAGTTCTTTGGATGGGGAGAGACAGAGGGAGGGTGGACTCAAGTTCAAATATGACACAGAGTGTAAATCACATGAGGTTTTATTGTGAATGCCCACCAAATGCACTATATACTTACAATACTTTTCTTCCATATTGATTATGAAAGCCTGTGTTGATTTAATAACTCCAGAACTTATATTGCTTTCCTGAGGAGATCTTTTGAAAGACAACTAAGTGAGACCAAATGGCTGTGTAGTAGGAGAATGTCAGGCTTGTGAAGCACAGATGAGTTTCACAAATCAAAGCACATAGTCTGCTAGTCTGTCTTGCCTTAAAACATGATGAAGCATTTCCATGAAAGGATTTGCATACCCGTTCACTTCCAGTGTCCCAGCTGCACCCGCTCACCCTCAAATGCCTCAACTTTTGTGTACCAGTATCAACAGCTAAGACTCTGCTAGGCTTTCTAATGAAAACCATTCAAGTCAATCAAGTTTACCAGAGACCAAAGGCCAGTGTAATTTGGGAAAATTGCTGAAACTCCAAAGTAATCTTCTGTAATGTGATCTTGCCTATTGAACACTGGCTGTACTGTACGTGTCGGATAAGAGCTCAGTCATTTTCTTCAAATGCAGTCCTGACAAGCAGCATGGCTGTCCACCTGCAAGTAATCATCATTCTAGTGTTAAGTGCTTTGATATTAAAATGACTGATTTAAGACCATTTGCTGCTAGTAGATAGCAATTTGAAAACACTTCCATATGTTGATAGTGAGGATAAGCTGAGTTTGTGAACCGGCCGGGCTGTGTGTTGTGTTTACTATAGTAGAACAGCCAGGAAAAACACATCACAGCTAAGCCATAACTTTAGTTTTTCAGTCTCTCAGTTGAGAAGGCAGACTTTACATTTTACATGAATGATGCAATCAAAGCAGGTTAAAGAATAACACAGCCAGAGTTTCATAAGATTTGGGACGTTAAGTTGTAATCTAAACTTGTACTTCATGCAGTTTGTAACCACATGGGGGCAACGTTGGCTAAAGGAAACCTCCGTGAAAGAGGAAAAAATTTTATCAAGTTGTACTGTTTGTTGATGCTTTTATCAAAGTGATGAGAGAAGACAGGCATTTTGACTGCTGGGGTATTTGAAAATTTGCAAATATCTGTGTCAAACCTTTGTGTTATCCTAGCTGAAAAATAAATAGTATCATTGTTTATACCGAAAGCCTTTCTGCGACTTCGAGAATGATACGCAGAATCCGAATGGCTGCATGAAGAATAACAAACATCCTCTAATCAGTCAGTTTTCTGAATTGCCTCTCAAAACTGAACTCATGCTCGGGCACCTGTTTCAAAGAACAGGCTTGTTTATCAAAGTCCTCTTCTGTCAACAAACAGAATAAGTGCAATGATGGTTGGCTCCTCAACCCACATCTGATTTCAGCAAATGTGCAATTGTTCAAAGTGAGTTGTGCTTCATTGATTTGTTTCAAGGCAGAGGAAAAATAACCTCAGGGCTTCTACCAGTTAGAAATAACAATGGAGTCCTTCATTGCTGTTTGTAGTTTTGTTGGCCTGACATCAGTAGTAGAACATGGAGGGATTTTCACTGAGAATTTAAAGACTAGCAGGGACTCTGTAAAACACTACTTTGGGGCTTTTTATTGTATCAGATCAGTAGATTTTTACGGGCACTTTACTCCAGTGTTTCAATGATTCTGCAGAGATTTTGAATTGATTCATGTCTAATTTTCTCTTTAGTGTGTTTATGACTTTTTTTTCTTTTGTTTTTTTGCTTTTCTTAATTTGGTAACTTTAATAATAGTTTAACTTTGGTATGTTTGCTAATTTATTTTTTTTCTTCCTGAGCGTTAGAATGAAAAATCAATACCACTCTCATGCCTGCGCACTAAGTTGAAGGCAAGAAAGATTAGCTTAGCTTAGCACAAAGCCTGGAAGCAAGGGGAAACGTGTAGACTGTATAAAGAAGACAGAATCATTTGTTTGTGAAGTGCTATTTTTAAGCTAGCAAACCAACTACAAATTAAAGATGCATGTAGCCACCATGCCCCAGTAGGTAATGACGTCTTGTTGTAAAGCCTTGAACACAGCATTTTGGCCATCACCATCTTGGTATTCTAAATCTAGGTATAACAAGTGGCATGCTTAAAGTGATTTGTCATATATATAGGCACACCCTAAAGCACACTTTTATAGCGACCATAATTTAAAAGCCATAATTTGAATATACAAAAAAATAAAAACTAGCAACTGAGATAATAAATTATTTAAGACCTCGCCGCCTGCTGATTATTAAGCTATTGTCATGCTAGGAGTAGTTGGAGGCTGTGGCATGACTATATGCAATGACCTTGTGATCTCAGTGCCTTTTAAAATGGTTGATTCGAAGGTAGGGACCAATCTGCTTGTGATGACATAGTGATTAAACACCACTGAACGATTTGTCATTTGATTAAACGTGATGAATCAGAGAAAACTGCAAATCTGTTGCCATCTTTTGCAAATATCTACACACATTGAAATTCACTTTAACATTATATTCAAGCCAGAACCTCAGACTTGAAACAAAAATTCAGAAATTCCATGACACGTAGTGACATAGTTCCAGGCAGCTTGGCTGTAAAATCCCATAGGTAGAACACTGGCACCACAGCAAGTCGAGTCCCCTACTACAAAAGGATGTGTCATAGACAAATTGCACTTATGGTGATTCAGACTGATTGCAGTCTGTTGACAGTTTGTTTATAAGTTAGACAGCAAATATTTGCAAACCGTTGCCAATTTGACTGAGAATGATTGCAGTGATGTAAATTTGTAATTTGTCCAACTTGGAACTTGGAACGCAACTGTTTAGAGACAGATTGCCTCCCACTAGGTGACCCGTGCAGCTGCCTTGCTATCAAAAGTGATAACCCAGATGTTGAGGTTCATGCTGAAACTTTAAGTGACCAGTTGGTTGCTGCAACTACTTTTAATCATTTGCAAAATGAAAAAAATTACATGCAATCACCTGGCAACCACCATTTTTTGTTGCAGTTCTATTTTTGCCCTAGTTTGATGGAGCAATTTTAAGACATACAGGCTTAAGGCACTTCTCTATTACCTTCACTTTTACAGACCAGGAAGCCATCTTTTCTATACAGTCTATGGTGAGGACTCACTTTTCAGACAAGCTTTAAGTGTCCATATGAGATCTCGAGTTTCCTGCTTGAGGAAACCAAACCCTGCTTAAATGAAATCTAGTAGTAGTGATGCCAAAACTAGATGAGTTACTGCATGTAGATCCCTCTTACTTTATTTTTATGTTCTCTAAACAAACAACCTAATCTAATCTTATAAGATGTGTTTTTAACATGTAGCTGTGAACACTGGATAAAGCCAAGCTAGTCTTTATGTAAATCAATGGCCTTGTGGTTTTAGCCTAATATTTAGGGCACATGAGTGTCACTTCTCATCCAACTTAAAATTACATTTTTGCAAAAAAGCTCAGTGTTAAATGATTCCTCAAAGCCAGTTTTTACCACACATGATAAATGTCAACATCAGCAATTACACAGTAACATGCAACCTTTCACTTCCGAATCAGAACCCATTTGGCCCCCGCTAAATCCAACAGCAATCTTATTAACATATGGAAATATTTGTTGCGGTCAAATGAGAGCGTCCGCCTCCCTCTCGTGTCTCCATGTGATGTGTGAGGTGTCACTCAGTGATACAGTAGGGGAGGAGACTCTATGTGCTGAAATGGTTGGTGACAGAACTTTCATCCCACCCACTGAGGGCTCTTTGTTGTTATTTTTGGATCTCTCATGGGCGCAATCTGAGAGAGCAGACAAGAGACTGGGTCTCATCATTGCTTGGGCACGCGCACACACACACACACGCACACACACACATGCATAAACACATGCACACTAACAGGCACCTGCATATACAAAACCATAATAATAATAATAATAGTGACACACTCACTGTCATGTCAGTCATATTATCTGATTTTCTTTTGGGAAAATCCATTAATTGTGTGTAATTAAGACATAAGTGGAATATTTATGTTACTACACTGGTTTGTGTGGAAAAGCTCATTTTGGGTAAGAAAGGAAAATAGGAATTTAAAAAAGCACATAAATAAGCTACTTGTGGTGAAATTCACATTATTTATACTTAATAACAAACTGACTCCAACAGTATAGCAACATTTTGATTTATTAAGTGATTTTTTTTTTACATTATCATGTCTAACTTCTACTCTATCCATTTTCTCACTTCATTGTTTATCTCTTGCAATAGAGAAACTCTTTGATTTGGTTTTCTTTTATAAGTTTTGTTTTGTGCTCTCGGGTTCTCAGGTAGACCCGAGTTATTTTACGTTGCCTTTGTCTTCGAGGCTTTAGACCCAGCCAAATAACAAGAACAAACAGAATTTCCGTCTCTTATCACTAGAAGTATACAGCCAGTTTAGTTTCTTTCTCTTTTAAAAAATCTGCCATGGTGTAGACATATTTTGATGATCAACTAAAAAGGCTGTAAATAATTTCAGTTCAATAAATTATACATTTTTTCTATTACCAGATCATATTGTAATTTCTGGATTTTTTTTCCCTTATTTCTTTATTACAGACTGTCAAGATTCAATGAAGTTTCCTAGACTGAAACCAGAGCCCTTTTGTTTATGGCTAGTGTCAAAACTCATATAGGATGCACCCCATCGATTGTAAAGTTTAAATCACTTAAGCTTAGGATACAAAACTGAATTAATCGTCAACGTGTTGGTGTTGCTAGAAGTATAAAATGCAGATAATTACAGCTGAGTGAGAAACTTGTTTTTGTAAATAAGGTAAATTATCCCCTAAAAGCTCTAAAATCTGTTTGTTTTTTGTTTTTGTTTTTTGGGGGTGGGGGGGGCACCATATTCCTTTACAAAGTTTTAAAGGATTAGCATTCTTTGTTTGAAAAGGACAGTAATGCATGCATAAAAATGAAAGTCTCCAGTTAACAGCTTAAGTCTATTTGATTTCCAATTCAAACACTAACAGTGATTATAACCTCTGACAGTGTAAGATGCAAAACAAATGTTTAGCCTATCAATGGTTTGTGGCGATAAGATATTTATGGGGTTGACAAAGTTGTCTTTGTGTCTGTCTCATCACAAGTTGAAGGTGCTTCTGCGCTGGCCTCTGACACTGATCACAGGCGGCTGCTGTTTAAAACAAGTGAGAAGATATATTCCTCTCCCTGTGTGATGATGACCCTTGCTCTTAACCCCCTCCAGCAGCAGTTCATCCTCCAAACAATAACAATCAATTCCCTCCACATCTGACAGAGCTGAAGAACAACTTATAAATGATATGCATCTCCTGCTGGTCCCATGGCAACCGCCTTGACTTTATTGTTGCGTTTCTTTGATCCCGCCAAGCTTTGATTCATTTCTCTTTCACCCTTTTAGCTAAACATATCATGTGAATTTGGAGCTTTGTTCCTGACAGGCCCCGTCTTACCTCGCTCTCTCCACAGGCTCCTGACGCCTCCCAGAGGAGCCACGGAGGAGGAGAGGAATTCCACTGGATTCAAAGACTTCGCCGGCTTTCTTTTGACTCTTCCGTCTGCCTTGCCTCGCCTTCCCTCGCCTTCCCTCGCTCTTTATGTTGACCTGTTCTCCATGATCCCCTGCCAAACCATCTTCCGGGCCCTCAGGGACTGTGGCTGTATGTGCACAGGCATAAAACATTGCATGGGTGTAGATGGTTTTAGCCCCTTTTCCCCCCAATATATTTTCAATAGTAAGTTCTTTGTCAAGTCAGTGAATGAGGATAGTGAGCTGTGACCTGATTCAGCGAGCATTCTTTTTCATCAGGGTTTATTAGTTTGTTGACAGAGCTTTAGATAACTTGCCAGTTATTTGCACAAACTTCACTCCTGAAACTATTCTTATAGATTCCACGGAGGAACTCATCGCAGCCAGTCTGACATGGTTTTATGACTCATCTTCAAAAGAGACGACATAATATCTTCAGGACTTTCACCAAATGAGTGCATAATGAAAAATGAAAAGTGTGTGTTTTCTCAGTACCATCTGGTTTCAATCATGGCAATATCCTAAACATGACCAGTTTCTTAAATCAGCTACCTTCAGCCTGCCTCCCAGACGTTAGGTACTCATTATTCTAGTCAGGCCTCTGACAGCTACACAAAGTCAAACTTTTTCACCAGTAAACCTCATGCTGAAGTTAACAGTTCACTCGTTCATTTCATTGTCACTTCATAAGAACTGTGTTGAGGGTTATAATGTGGTTTGTAGCAGTCTACTGTTTATTATGATTTAGCAAAACTCTACAGTTTTTGTTGATCACCTTAAATCTGTGTATACTGTATGCAATCTGAATATGATGCAGAATAATCTGGTGATAAACCTCATAATGAGCTGACTTTTTATTACAACCACCATGACAGTCATTCTTCATATTTCTCCTCGTAATTCAAAAGACAATTCAGAGATGTACACAGACTAATAGTTACAATAGCAAAGTATGAAGAGTGCTTTTTAAGGAACAGCTGGGTACTAAATATGTTGGTCATAAACAGCATATTATGATGACACATTATGACTCTGCTGTGTTTGTGTACGTGCATGTGAGTCAGTAGTTGCATTATAGGGTCACCTATAAATATGCCAGAGCAAGAAAGTGAGGCATCTTCAGTGTGTGTTGGAGCTAATTTTAATCTATCAAGTACTTCACATGCATGTCGCGAGTTAGAGACATTAAACAGCTCCAGCACCTTTTAAACGTGAGGTTATCATTTAAAAGTGAAGTGTTTGCCATATGAGCTATTAACAAATTAAACTACTGTATGGTATATAATGCTACCTTCCTCTGCCTCGTGCCAGATGTGCTATTAAATCAGCACCACATTTCCTATAAACGCCATGCTATGAGCCTGTTTTCACATGTGAGGCGCTTTAAGAAAACTCAAGCCATTTTTAAACTTAAACAGAATTAGTTAAACACGAATGAAATCATTTTTCTTTGCAGCTTTGTAAAGTAAATTTGGTTCCACACCTTCTGTTACTTGTCACACATGGTTCCAAAAGTACTGACACAGACTTTTTTAAACACTGTTTTCACTTCTGTTCAGGCTGAAGGTGGACAGTCCTGGGCTGGGAATGCTGGTAAGTCATCAGTCTATGACCATATGTACCAATTGGCATGATAAAGATGCTAAACAGGTGCAACAAAGCAACGGTGGGTCTAGTCAGATACTGTGTTAGAGCACCATGGGTGTGTAGGACCTTTTAAGACACTGAGCTTCTTGTTCTCTAGTTTATGAAACCGCTCAGTCACATCTTTAGCATGCTAAATTGAACCCAAATATATCCCCCTAAAAGCCAACAAGAATCGTACATTCAGCAGAATCACTGAATCACTTTGCGAATTCACTCATCTTGCTGTGCAGTGTTATGGGAAGCACTCGCATGACACTGCAGTAGCTCCTCGCCTGCGAGTGCAATATAAGTCTAAGAATTTGTGATACTAATGGGGAGCAATGGGGAAAATACATCTCTCCAAATACTCTGCGGGCGTAGGGATTTGAAAATTATTTTAAAATTTGCTTTAGTAAGTAAATTTGCTTTGTCTTTTAGAGTTTTTTTTTAAGTAACAAACATAGTTAATATTAAAAAAATATCCAATGTATATGCAACCACTTTTCCTCTGTTCTCCTTTTCCCCTCACTATGCAAAATACATTGTGAAATGGAAAAGAACAGCAAAAGTGCGTGAATACACTCGGAAGTGAAGTTTTTAGTGACAATTGCATTCAGCTATGCATCATTTATGAAACCCAGTCTTCAGTGTCTCATGCTAACGTACTTACACTGCAGCATTACTGAACCATGATTGTATAAGATGATGACTGCAGGGAGAAAACAAGAGTAAAAATGAGATGACAATATCTCGGATGGAGCACACCTCCAGCAGTACCTCCGTCTGGGAAACGAGTTCTACTTCATGTGCTTCAAGCTGAAGTTGGACTCTAAAATCATAGCAGATCTTGAGAAACTGCTGTGCATCGCCATGAACTCTTTCAAGATTGTGATCAATTTTAAATGATAAAATAACAACCCTGAACTGTTCCGAAGTTGAAATTTCCCAACTGACTTTACCCTTTGCACAGTTTTTGTAATATGAGCTTTAACCAATGGAGGGCAGTGTGACTATGATAACAAGCATTATCACAAAAGCTGGATACCAGACAGGCTCTGTTCCACAGAGTGAGGCCCTGGTTTGTGGGAGCATAGTGTGTGATACACGAACTGCACTGTGTGTCTTCATCCATTCACATGTGGCACTCTAACACATTTACACTGTAAACATTTTGTATGTTCTCGCTCAAAAGAAAACATGCTTTTCTTTTCTATGATACTCCTGGTATTAGTTAAGTCTATTACTTCAAATGCTGTTTCCCTTCAGTTTTATAAAGAGCCATCTGTTCTCTGATCTGACACACACCAGAGTTACACATTTTCACTACCAATCTAATTTTCTATTTATAATGTTGATTGACCAGTAAGACTCAAATACAAATTATGACAGTCATTTGTTCTCTAATATGTTGTTTGTTTTCTGGTTTTTAAAAATAAAAGCATCCCATTTCAATCAATCAATTTCAAGCACTTTCTCTCTTGTTTTCCACACCCTTTTTTTTTTTTTAACCTTTCACACCTGTTCAGCCTCTGAAAATAAATTTCTACTGATGTTTGCTAGCTAATCAATGTTTAATTTGTTTTTTTCATTCCACTGGAGGTTTTTATTGTTTGGTTTTTTTTTTCCCAAG
>VVHJ01007980.1:21267-40279 GCA_015107715.1 Tylochromis polylepis | reverse complement strand
GTGTTGATTTGCTAACACTGAAATATTAAGAGCATTTTTAGTTATTTTCCAGTATTAGAAAATCAGCACTGCTCAGTGTTAGTCATTGTTAATCTCTAACACTAAACTCTACTATTAAAAATATAACACTGTAAAAAGTGTTCATTTAACACTCAAAAGTGTGGACCCATATAGACACTTTCTAGTGTCAATTTAACACTGGAGATTTTGCAGTGTAAATGTTCAGCTTGTTAAGTATTGTTGGGTCGTTTTACCATTTTTCATCTGTTCTACATGTTTTTTCTTTTCTTCTCCTCCAGGAGGACTTATGCTGTTTGCAGTCCTCAGCATTGTCATGGATATTTTCAAGATAGCCAGCTATGTAGGATACCTCCACTGTGATTCTGCAATTAAAGTTGCATTTCCTGTGGTGCAAATTGTTTTCATATTTGTGCAGGTGGGAATGAAAAAAATGCTCCATACTACATCTAATCTGGTCTTGATGGTTGCAAAATAATTATTGTAATAACTCTAAAATCAATTTGTAGACATACTTCTTGTGGGTCCATGCCAAAGACTGCGTGCAGGTACAAAAGAACATTTCTTGGTAGGTAATTAAGATATTTCCTTCCCCTTTCTTCATCACTGTACTTCCAGGCGGTATCTATTTCGATACAGGGAAAGTAACCTAGTTACTGTAAAATCTGTTGCCCAATTGAAGCTGTGAAAAATATCAGAGTAACTTTATACTGGAAATGCTGCAGCCACGAATTATGCTTTTCACTGCCTATGATTCTTTGCTTTATTTCCAGACCTTCTGAAGGTCTCTTTTTAAAAGGAGGCTATAAGCAACAGTTACCAGCTGTATTAAAAGGTGTAGAAAAAGTTAATGTGTTTGAATTGTTTTATTTAAAAAATGATTTTAAAAAACTCAAAGGAAGTTAATTTCCTATAACAGTGAAGTAAGCGAACTAGTTCATATTTGAGATTTAGATTTGGAACTCTTTCCTTTAAAAAGAATTTCCATGTCGATTAATCAGGATTTAGTTTGAAACTATAATAATAACCTGAAAAGTTACACTCATAGGTATTATCTGTTATGTTTTATGTTGCCCTATCTAATCACTGTTTTATTTTACCTTCATTCTAGCTGTGGGCTGATGCTCACCCTCTCCACAAATCTGGTTTTGTGGATGACTGCAGTTGCTGAGGAGTCTGTTCACCAAACGTTAGTTCCCGGCGATCACAGCAACACCACTAAACTCGCTGGGCGAAGCTTGTACATCAATAAAGGTAATTAAAGCTGTTTTTTAAAAAAAACTGTACTAGATAAAAGAGTCGGTATGAAACCACAACATAATTCTTTTGTTTCATGTTTAACAGTGGGTTATGGAGACCACAAGTGTAAATGCAGCCACTCTTCGTGTAGCATCTTCAAGGATGCCTACTACTACCTGTACCCTTTCAATATCGAGTACAGCCTCTTTGCCTCTGCTATGGCCTACATCATGTGGAAAAACGTGGGTCGATTAGTAAGCGAATATGGCCACGACAAAATCAAATTCCGTCTTAAAGGCATATATATCGGTCCTATTTTTGGAATCCTGTTGGTGATTGCAGGGCTGGCGACCTTCATTGCATATGAGATGGAAATCAAAAATGAAGCTGCAAAAAGCAAAGAACAAGCATTGATGATGCACTTTGTCATGAATATAGTCATAGTGAGCCTGATGTCTGTTGTGACTGTGATTGGCATGATGATCTACAGGGTTGATTACCGCGAACACGTGTCAGAGAAAAGCCCCACACGCAACCTGGATGTGGGGTTGCTGGTCGGAGCCTCACTGGGACAGTTCGTCATTTGCTATTTCAGCATCATAGCCATGATTGCAACGGGAGTCAAAGGCCCCTTGAATGGGCTCAATCTGTCCTTTGCCATAATTATGGTGATCCAGCTTGGCCTGCAGAACTTTTTCATCATTGAAGGTCTGCATCGGGAGCCCTTTCATGAAGTGAAGGAGCCAGCTGTGATTGTAAATCCTTACGTGGTGGAGCCCAGCAATGACATGAACAACCACGAAGGCTCAAACACGAACACAAAAACAAGCCCCGAGATCCCAGAAGATAACCTGAAGGGTGACACGGTAGAGTACAAATACAAACTGTTGTGGAAGCGACAAGTATTGAAGGAGGTCTGCGTGTTTCTGCTGATGGGAAACATCATTGTGAGTACCTCTGTCTCTCGCTGCCTTAAATGTACTTTTTTTAAATTCACTAAATATTAAGCCTCTCTTATTTTTTTCCCCTTTTACAGCTGTGGATCATGCCTGCATTTGGTGCTCGCCCTCAGTTTGACCACAGCACTGAAATTGAATTCTACAAATTCAACATATGGGCTCCTGTTGTAAATGTGGGACTTCCTTTTGGAATCTTTTACCGAATGCATTCGGTTGCCAACCTTTTTGAGGTGTTTCTGATATCATAACATGAAAGCGTACAACTCTTACAGCTGACTGGGTGGACACTTAAACCAAATATAACCTGTGGTTTGTGCCGATAAGTTTTCTTCATAAATTTCAGTCAAAGCTAACTAATGAATACAGCCACTAAGAAATATCTGATTATTTTTTTATATAACAATGCAAATGTATTTAAGATGTTTTCCGAATTTATTTTTGTTTCTGATCTTGTATGACTTGATTTATACTTCAGGCATGTATGCACAAAATAAACGCATGCACAAAAAGAAACAAGCAAAAAAAGAGTTGTTGTTATTAGTATTATTAATTCAAGTTTAATGGCAGCAGGTGCAGCAGCAGTGGAGTTAAAGCAAAACTGGAGTTTATTTTAAAACCCAATAAAGGATATACCACTAGTTTAAAAGACAATTTAAAAGTCAAAGTTATTTTTATTATTTCAGTTTCTCATTTCTTTTTTCCCCGTATTTATTGTAAATTAATAGTATTGGCTTTTTAATTTAACATTGAATTTAAATTTTTCTGATTGTACTCACCAAAGCATTAGCATTATATATACACTACTACTACTAATAATAATATATAATATTATTATAATTAACATATTATAAGATCAGTAAGCTGATAATGATAAGCAGCCAACACTATAGTGGTGTATAGCAAGATGGCACCTTGGTAGAACTGCCACCTTCTACCTCTGGTATCTTTTGATATTAACACTCCTGTTTTGCGTTTATTTTTTTTATTTTATCATTTGATAGGTTTTTCTACTTCTGTCTTTTAACACAACCTCACATTACACTAAAAAAAAAAAGCCTATAATTTTTTTTTTATTATTTTAGATCGAAAAAGCCATTGAAAGCAGTGCAGACCTTAGAAAAAAAACATAACTGAGTTCCCACTAGTCAGTTCTGCTCTGCCCACTGAGTCTTTGCCTGCATAGCTTAAGAAAAAAAAGAATTAATAAAAAGAATGACAAAATGGTAACCATCCCCCCAACCACCACACACACAAAAAGAAAACAATCGGTCAGAAATTTACACATTTCTAACTTCATTAGCAATTTAAATTGTACCTGTAAACACAGATTTATTTATTTTTTTCGAATCACTGGCTGCATTCGTTTTGGGTTTTTTTTACGCCCTTCTGTTTGAAGACAAAGATTATAGATGCCATAATAAATGAATAAATACATCTCGGCTTACCTTTGTACTGATCCTGCTAAAGCGAGTTCTGATGACTCACCTGCTCTGACACACGCCGGTGTCGTTGTGTAATGACCAATTAAATTTCGCCTCTGGAGTTCCTTGCCCTTCCTGCACTTTTTAAAAATTACAAAACAAATAAGTTAAAACGCAGCAAAGAAAACGTTTTCTCAGAGCCCGTACAGCAGGTAGGCTACTTTCATTAATACAGCAAGCTTAAAACATAAACGGATAATGTACTTATTTGGGACTGGTGTGCTTACGTTTGAGTCTGGCAAATTCAAAGCCACACCTCCGTGGGGTCCTTAGCACACGGGTTTGTTTACTACACGTCACCAGGAAGTAGAGTTTTCTGGTGCCAAAATGCAGAGACAGGTGATAGAGCCTAAAGTTGAGTTTTATCAATATTTAGAAGCGATTGTTTGTTTAAATTGGCGTTTTAGACTGTTTAATACTTCTGAAATAAAACTAAAGCGCCGTAGCAGGTACTTTTCTCCGTGTGTTTAACTTTCTTCTGGTTTCAGGACACTCAGGATGCCCCTCTTTTTGGAGAAGAGGATGAGAATAACCAGACGAAAAGGTCAAAAATCAGGTAAGATGTTCCACTTAATGTGTTTATAGCCAAAACCCCTTTAACCACGAAGACTAAATTCTCTATTTGGGGGTTTCAGACATCCTCTGGTGTCTTTTTTCCATCTCTTCTTCCGAACAAGTGCCATCTTGGTCTATCTCCTCTGTGACATTCTCAGCGGTCGTTTTGTTGTCTGTATG
This sequence comes from Tylochromis polylepis, assembly GCA_015107715.1. NCBI lineage: Eukaryota > Metazoa > Chordata > Actinopteri > Cichliformes > Cichlidae > Tylochromis > Tylochromis polylepis. The sequence continues at coordinate 35,847 of VVHJ01007980.1, read as the reverse complement.
GTCACCATCATACTTCTGCTGTCATGTGACTTCTGGACTGTCAAGGTTGGTGACGTTTCACCACAGGGCTAAAAGCAGTTATATAAGTAGCTGTCACGCATCATTTTTTATAAGGGTATAGTACCACTGCATTGAGATTTTTAATTTTTTTACTTTGTCATTTATTAGAAAAAATTACTAAATGCATCTGGAAAAGATTATGACACCTTACCTTGTGGGTTTTAGAATGTATCTGGCAGATTGTTGGTGGGTCTTCGATGGTGGAATCAAGTGGATGAAAATGGGAAGAGCCACTGGGTGTTTGAGTCAAAGAAGGTAAGTTGGAGCTAATCACGTATGAAAGGGTCTAAGGAGCTTGTAAAGAAAAGCATCTGGACTTCTTTAAGTTTCTTGAAGACGTTTCACCTCTCATCCAAGAAGCTTCTTCGGCTTCGGTGGAGAGTCAACCAATTGCTCTTAGAACTGAAGAAGCTTCTCTGATGAGAGAATGTGATCGTGTAATGTGATCTGCAGCCTAGTTGCTACATCTTAGACTCTACAGGCCTCAGTTGGCATGTTAAATGTTAAACTTGATGACAGGCCAATTAGAGAAATACTGTGTAGCTTATTTGGAAGGTTTGGTAAGAGAAAGCCTCTTCTGTCTAAAGAGAATAATGGAGCTTAGGTTTCAGAAGTTGCATCTGAACAAACCACAAAATTTTAGGAATAATGTTCTTTGGACATATTTAAAGAAAACCAAACAGCACAAATACCTCATACTGACAAGACCTGGGCACCGTGCAGTCAGTGAGTCGACTGTGAACTCCTCTGGATACCAAAGTATTCTAGAGTCAAATGTGAGCTCATCTGTCCGATAGCTAAAGCTTGGCTGAAATTGGTCCATACATTAGGACAATGATCCTAAGCACAACAGCAGATCTACACTAAACAAAGAAAAGACTCAGTACTTGAAAACCTCAGTGAATTAAAGCAAATGGTGCAAAGAATATACAGCAATGTGAGAAACTCATCCAGAAAATGATCACTTCAAATTCTTTAACTTAGTGCTGCTAAAAGAGGTTCTACAAACCACTGAATCACAGGACCTTATTTCCTTAATAAAAATCTTGTGTACTTTTCTTAACAGACAGACAGCAAAAACACAACATCCAGCGCAGAATCTCGGGTGTTCTGGCTCGGCCTTATTGTGTGCCCCATTTTCTGGATCCTTTTTGTGTTCAGCACCATCTTCTCCTTTAATATTAAATGGCTGGTCAGTTTAGAGTTTCAGTGTGTAAGACACATTTCTGACAACCTAAATAGCTGCTGATTATTGGCTGACATCTACGTCTTGGTTCCTCCAGGTTGTAGTAATAATGGGCTTGGTTTTACAATGGGCAAACCTGTATGGTTATGTCAGGTGCAAGGTGGGTGGAAAGTCTAACCTGAGAAACATGGCAAAGAGCTTTCTCAGTGTCCAGATTCTTAAACAGGTATGTGACTCATCATCCATTAGCCCTTCTTTTCTGTAGTTTGTCTAATGAATTTTTACATTAATATATCTTTTCCTTTTTTTTTTTTCATCAAAGGCAATGAAGCAACCAGAAAGTCTTTGAAGTCAGCTACTGGATGGCTTACAAAAAAAAGGTGTTTGGTCTTCTTTCATAGCACATGGGTGGTTTAAATTTCAGGATTTAAGAAGAGGATTTGGATAAAGAAATTGTTCCTTTTGGCTTGAGGGTGTGCCACTTTGTAGCTTTTGATAACTCGGATATTTCTGTAGCCTCATGAAAAATGCATTTTGCTGTGCATTATTGGGAAAATGTATGTAATTACCTGTTACCTACCTTTTTTATGATGTTTGATATCATGTTATGGGTATTGTAAAGACAAAGTGCAACTTTTAAAGTTAAAAATAATTTAGGATAATTGCAGTTCAGCTGTAATTTTATACAAAAGTTGGTCATTTTTGGTAAGGTATGTCTATGGGAAATTATGTGTTATAGTAAATAAGAAAATAAAAGTTTACTGTCATTTTCAACTTGAAATTTGACCATTGCAGTAGTCCAAATATATTATTGAGGCCATAAAGTATTTTAATGTCTTAGGAAAGATTCAAAGTGTCTATATTCTCTTAAAACACTCTTGTATGTGTCAGCATATGAGATTTCGTCATGTGACCCAGCAGATTTCATAGAGCCAGGGACTCTTTTTTGTGGTGTTTTCCACCAATAAGAATGTTAAAACTATGAAATAGGTACTGACTTTATTAGGTGTACCAGCTGCTCGTTAGCACAAAGAAAAGCAGCAGTAACTCAAATAACCAGTTGTTACCACCAAGGTATACAGAAGACCAGCCAGAAGTCCAAACCAAGTGGCACTGCTGTCAGCTAAGAGGAGAAAACTGTGGCTACAATTTTCATGCATATTGAACAATAGACGAATGCCTAGACTGATGAGTCTCAATTCCTGCTGCAACACTCAGAGAGTAGGTTAGAATATGGCATAAACAACATGAAAGTATGGATTTATTTTGCCTCCTGTCAGTTGTTCAAGCTGCTGGTGGCGGCATAATAGTATACAGGATCATTTCTTGGCACACTTTGGGTCCCTTAGTACCCACTGTCACGAAGCTGAAATGATCTCAAACTGGTTTCCTGAACATGACAATGAGTTCACTGTACTCAAATGGCCCGCACAGCCACCTGATCGCAATCTCAATAGGGCATCTTTGGAACGTGGTAGAAGGAGAGATTTTCATCATTGAAGTGAAACCAACAAATCTCCAGCCAGCATGTAATGCTATCATGTCAATATGGAGCAGAGACTCTGAAGATTATTTCCAGCACCTTGCTATATATATTTCATGAATAAGGCAGTTTTGGCAAACGGAACCCCAACCCAGTACTAGAAAGCTGTACCTAATAATGTGACTGATGATTGTATATTGTCCCAAACTCTAAATATGAACATCCTAACAATTTAGTAGTGTTTTGGAGATAAACAGAAGTCCAGCTACTAGTTAATCTCATTAAAAAAATATGTCAGAGGGGAAAATCAATCAATAGTGTAGTCACCAGGGTGCAGGTGAATCATTCAGCCACTTGGTGGCAACAAAGGAACACATGGGTTTAGCAGATCTGGTAAACATGTGGCTGTAATCACAATAAAGAAACCCTAAAAATTATTTTTAGGTCATGGTGAAACTTAAATTTCTTTATTTCTCTTATTTTTAGAAGTATGCAATGACATCTTTTTTGCTAAACACCCAAAGACAAAGTACAACTACACATCTGTACACATCTGTAACTGGTATATCATAGCAACAGTGTGGTTTAACTAATCTAATACATACATGCAGAGGTTTTTATCAGTCATTGCAGCTGAAATGTACCCTAAAAATTAGCTTCAAATAAAAGCAGTTTGGTGTTAAGAGCAGCTCTTAATGCACATCAGTTATACCAGAAATCGAAATGGTTAACTTCACATTTATACTTTAACATAATTAAAGTCATACTAACAAGGTATCCAAGGCCACCAATGAAATAGATCCAGAAAAAAGTCTTGTCCAACATGTTGGCAAAGTTGTGTTGTCTCTCCTTTTCCGCTTCGTTGGTCTCATGAGTTTCCAAGTATTTGGACACTTTTCTGAGTATTTGACTGTTCTCTGAGCCATTCAGCTGGATGGTGCTAATATCAGCTTTAGTTTCTGAAAGGATTGAAGTCACAGTTAGAGTAGGTAATGCCATTATTACTAATAAATAAATAAAATCAAGCCTCAATGAACATCAAGACACCTTATACAGTTTCAATATTTGCAGGATTTGCTCAACAGTCAAGTCTTCCTTACCCTCATCCTCATTCTGTTCTTTGTTTTCTGTGATTTTGGGGGCTAATCCTTTGGACCAACAGCAGAAAACCAATTGGCCTTCTAGGGATAGCCTAGTAGTTAGCATGGACACCAGCATGCTCACCACCAAGAAGATCAGACAAATACAGAAGTGGGGTCCTGCAGCACAAACAAATTAGTCAGGTTGGTTATTTAAGATCCAGTGTGAGGCCATGTATATGGTTTGTTTGTGCATAAGTTTCTCCTTGTAACATGACTCACGGATTATTGGACTGCATTCACTCTCTCCAGGGAGCTTGCTATTTAGGATATTGATAAACAGGGTGAAGCTGAGCACCAGGGTGACCTTAAAAGAATTGCGTCCTCCACCTCGCAGTGGTAGAGCAAAGCTGACCATATCAACAAAGATGATCAAATAACTGGGCAGCATCAATGTTAAGAAAGGGTTGGTAGGTTTGAGTTTTAGTTCCACCTTAGGAGTATAACAGAAAGCATAGCAGGATGAAAAAAATGAAATGGCTTTTCATTTTTGAAAGAACTTTTGTGAGCAATGACACTTTTTTCCCCACCTTTGTATATAAATGTTAGCGAGTTTTCAGTGTAAAGATGCAATAGACACTCTAAGGCTGCAGCAGTTAATCAAGATGTCCTTTCTTAGTTGGTCCTAGCCTTTAAAAATGGTTGGATCACCATCATATGTGACAAGGAGGACCAGCAAATCCCCCCCATCTAAGTAGCTGGGACCATTTACAGTCAGGTTCATTCATTTTTGGACTTTTGATGCTGTCTGGAGATTCAAGACTTCAGAAATTCAGTGACTGGATTTTTGCAGTAAAAACAATAATAATAATTAAAGTTATTTTTATTTTGTCCAATTAGTTTATATCCACTGAAAAAGGGGGGATGTGTATAAAAATGAATTTATTCCTAAACAGTTACTGCAGTGCTTTTAAATTAAAGCCACATCTATGATATACTGTATTAGTTTATTTCACAATCACATAAGTTAGTTGCTGTGTTTAGGGTAAAAGTCTTGTAGCTGATTACCACAATTTCCCTAACGACCCTTGGCATGCCTGGGTGAACTTACCTGGATGTAATTGCGGTCATCTCCCTTGTTCTGAAAGTCTATTTTCACCGTTTCCCAGTCTCCGTGACTATTATCAGTCAGCATCAGTTCACCGAACTTCAGTATTGTATCACATCCTGAATAAAACAAAGCCTGCTTTGAGATTTATTCATTTTAAAATAAAGTCATAAAGATCCTGTGATTTCTTTTCAGTTTTCTCTGCAGTGAATTAAGTTATATTGTATTACCTGGAAGAGCTGCAGTTACCCTGCTTTTTTTCATTTTATACTTTTGTGATCATTGAATGGGTGATGTTTACAGAGATTATCGCACTGTTAGAATTATTACAATTCCATTCAAATGGTAATGCATTCACTTTACATTTCAACTTATAAAAATGGCCAAAAAGTAAGCGAAAACAAGACATTGTAAGACACATCTCTGAAATGATCACATATATTAGTGAATTGCTGAGCTTACTGTCAATGCCCCAGGCTTGTACTGCAACGGGACACACATCATAAGCGAAGGGATAGTTGAACAGGTTAACTTCACAGTTCACCTCTGCATTTATGATCAAACTGTCCTTCACTGTGCCGTTACTGTACACCAGCACATTAGCAGAGCTGTGCTTCAGAGTTGATGTCATTCTACACAGAAGAGATAAGTGATGTCTGAGAAGAATTTTAGCCATTGTTTGAACTGACTTTGTGATGGCTGTTGGATGAAACTACTTACGCGTTTGTTACAAGGAGCTCTGGAGTCCAGATTTTATCTACTGGCAGAATTACTTCATCAAACTTGTACACCGATGTGTCCCACGCCAACTCAGGATCTTCCCATTGCTGTGTTTTCAAATCAAAATGTATTCTTTCAAAATACTGTTTTTTGGGGGTTTGTTTTTTTTAAACTTTTTAAAAAAGTATTTTGAAGCTTACAATTGAGGCTCGCAGAAGAATTATTAGATGGAGATCCTTTGTGTCCTGTTGAAAACATAAGAAATTAGGCAACAAAGGACTGTCATACAGAGGAGAATTTAAGTTACCGAAGAAGTCTAAATGGAGAAATGAAAATATATTCTAAATTAGCTCCACTACAAAAAAGACAATACTTACAACTTCCAGAGTCGTGTACTCTAGAATTGGCACACGGACTTCTTGAGTGCAGTTATCGTTCTGTGGCTGCGATAGCAAATTTTTATCTATCAACGCGTTACTCAGACATCGGCGACTTGTGCAGCTGGATGAGTGCACATGTTCTAAAATTGGAGATAAATGTGAACATAAGTTTGAATACTTTTTGCAACACTTTTTCACTTTTCTGCTCCCTCTTATAATATGTTTTGTAGGATAAGCTTTGACAAAAGTAAGGTACACTTACCTACAGTTATTACACTCAGTAAGAACATAGTCCTCACTATATTGCGGGAAAGAAATTTCAGCATTTCTGTAGTCTCTAAACTGGACTTTATACCCAACTAAAAACTACAAATTGACTGACCAGTCATGTACAACTTTTTACCAATACTGTCCTATCGTCCTTGTTTAGGTTCAGCCCGACATATCACTTATATAACCCAACTGTGTCGTGTAACCTCTTAGAGAGGGCACGCTTCAAGACACTGATGTACAATAGGCTTTAGGAACACAATAACATGGTTATTTACAGAGGGTTCAGTGTGTTCGTGAGTGAGCCTGTGTAAACAGAGAGCTCATTTATTTCCAGTGTATTTTGACCTACCAACAGATACAGGTAGCTCCAGCTGCTTTTTGTCATTAGAACTATGCTAATCTGCCTTACAATGGGCTGTGTATGTCATACACAAGAGTGAACTGAAGCAACCAGTAATACAGACAGTAATGCTGAACGAGGCTGGTCTGCCAGTCATAGATGCAGAACAAAGATCTGAGACATCTGTGGTTTAAGTTAAGTTGAAAAAGGTGTGACCATTGATCAAACTCCCAGTTTCAACAGCTGCATGATGAATTCACTCAGAAGCTTATTACTTTACATAATGCTTAGTCGAAATTCTGTATTGAGCTGGTACAATACGTATTTTTTCATATGTAAAGACATATTGTTGCTGTACCCTATAGGCATTATATAAGTATAATTATGGATGAGGATTATTAACAATGCGAAAATAAACAGATCTCTCTGTCTTTCAAACTGCACTGCTAATGTGTGTTGATTTTAATCAAGGCCATCATTAAATTTCAAATTGTACAACATATTACATCATATTATGTCAATGAAAATTTTAATTAAAGACATTTAGAAATTAAGAATTAAGGAATATGTTCTTCGTACTGCATTTGCGATTTAATTAGGTTAAGGTTCCAATCTCACCTCTTTCTTTTCTCTCTGTTTCTCATTTTGCAAAGTTTGACTTGTTCCTCCTACTTAGTAGCACTAGCACCTTGCAAACATTAGGAAACACATGTCTTTGATCAGTCTGTACTTTTCAGGCTTTCTTTTTCAGTCTAGTTCTAAAGTAGTCCATCAGTACTTGAGTCTTTATCGTTCTCTTATGATGGCACATCTCTTGCATGCTTGACACATGATTTCACAGTATCTCTTCCATTAAACCGTTTCTTACCACTTTGTCCAGTTCAAAACACCTTCTTTTTTTAATCAAAGTTTTCTCCTATAACCACAGCAGATCATCTTTAAACTGATTGTTTCCTTACTACTTGTTCGCGGTGGCTACAGCATCACACATAGCAGCAGAATGAGTTCCCTTTCAGTCACAAACACATAGTCTACATGTTTTTGAGTGCAGTGTCTTGCAACCCTAAAGGGCATGTCACAGTGTGGTGTGTGAAACTGTAATTAAATCAATAAAATAATCAATACACGCTTGTGTAACTTTGAGATTTGTGTGTTATTAGTCATGTAGTTAGATAGATATGCTGTTTCCTGCCTGTGTTTTCACTTGTTCAGTATAAAGCTGCTGCTTGTAAATGACACACTGATGAACTTTCCTTCCAGGTTATCTCTCAAAGGAATGTCTCTTATCTCTGTCTTCACACATCATTTTAGAAAATCAACTTCATGAGTCAGGCAGGTTCCGAAATGCAGGGACAGTCATGTTCTATTTTTGAAAGCACAAGAAGGTTGTTTTGCTATTGCTGACCTTATTGCAGCAGCTAAATTTGCTCTTATGGCTGCAGTAAAAATGGTTTGAATCGTAGTGTGTACTTTCGGTTCACTTGTGATCTTTCTTGTCTTATCAGAGCTAAATTGAGGACAATTGAGACAAAGAAAATCTGTGTGCCAATGACAACGCCTTTACATGACTGAGCAAAGATTAACTTCTTTTCTAATAAATCACAAAAATTTAAAGTGAAAAGGCTTTAACAGGCATTCCTGGAAAAAAAAAAACAGTTAAATAACCTTCAAATCATTATTATTTCTCAGCTTTCTCATTTCTTTCTCATGAAGATTGCAAAAGTTCTGTTTCGACACTGTGGAACAAACAGCCAAATGACATTGGATGTTTTGTTCTAAGGAACTTCTGAAATATTCCATAGGTCATAAATTCTTGTATCCAATAAGATTTCAAGGAGATGTGTTAGCAGTGATATCAGAACAAAATGGGACTTTGCCTCAGGACCAGGCCAGCCCCCTACAATGATACACTCTGCAACCAACTAAATGTGAAGGTTACTGCAACTTGGGCAACACATCGTCTTATGCTTGGTGGAATTGATGTACTTGTGACACCTGACGTACTCTGATCTACTCTGCAAGTAAGCTGAACATGTTTGTGCTTGGGAATGGGTTTATTAATGGGATACATAATGTATAAGATATCTTTCTTTAGCTGAGTGATCAAATTTTCTAATAAAAGAATTACATTTGTGGGCTACAAAAAAACTGCTAATCGAAAAAACAATTAGTTTCTTTCACTTAACAATGACAAATATTTAAAAGACAAGAGACTACTTTTATAAAAGTAAAGCTCACAAAAATCCCAGAAAACAGAAGAGACCTATGTGTGTCCTAAATAATTTATTATTATTATTATTATTATTATTATTATTATTACTGCTACTCTAAGTACAAGTAATAATTCTGGAAAGACATTTAAAATTTTGCCAGCTGTATATCTGCAACAAATAAGCTAATATAATTAAATGATACAAAAGTGCCAGTTATTTAAAAGGTAAGACTCTTAGTGCTTTAATGTGCTCTTATTCAGCACAGTAATATAGTCCTATTCAGTGCCCCAAATAGAAATTCACATGACTGCAGATGAAAAATTGAAAGGGGAAAATCATGTAAATTTACAAGCAGAAAAATAAGACTGAAAAAATAACCATCCCTCATGCATACAAACAGTAGTGATATATACATTATAAATGGCAATGACTTAACAGCATAATTGATCTGTATAATTCTGGTTGTTCTGTTGAAGTCCTTGAGGGTGGAAGTGGTCTCAGTTACCCTTTTCTTAGACCTGACTGTCCTTGTCATTTGACATTCAGAGAACAGACTGAGTGCTACAGCAATCATGAGTATAGCATTCACCTACTTGTAATCCATGTACCGTTGTTCTTAATTCATCTTATACCAACATGCAGACATTACCTTAACATAGTTTTCAATGGAAGACTGAGTAAAGAGTACAAATAAGACAGCTGTTTTGCAGTCTGGTTGCATTTTTTTAAGCATTTATTGGAACATGAAAAAGTAGATTATAATGCATGACAGTTCATATTTTGGGCTGTCAGGAACACTGATTTAAAGACTGTGATTGACATGACTGTAAAAACATTAACACCAACAGTAATCTACAATTATTTGGTTATATAATAAACCACAGGCGATGTAAGATTAGATTTATTGAGAAGCCATTTATCTCAACACCAGATAAATATCAGCAAGCAGTTGACTAAGTTAAGTATAAAAATACTGACTGGAAGGACATGGCTTATTGATCAGTGACTGAGATCCTGAAACACAAACCTGGTAGCAAGCTTGAAGCAGTGCCTTTGATTATCAGGTGTCATTTATTTTATCAATGACACCCGAAGTAGATGTGTATGCTGTAGACAAAAAGTGATAAAACTGTCTTGGCTTTGCCTTATTTTATGTGTTACTAAAAAGAAGTTGGTGTGGTTAAAGTTTGACACCTGAGGTAACATTTGGAGGTGAAAGCTGTTAGAGGTTGTTTGGTAAGTAATAATTTACCCTTATGAGAACAAACATGGATTAATAATTACACCACACTAAGGTCAAGATCTTTGCTTAATTAACCGAGACTTAAGTTCTTTGGACTCGAGTAAAAACTTACAGTAGCTCGGCTTAACTTTTTATGGTTTTAATTTCTCAGAAGTCGTTTTCACTCTGTTGTCAAAAGACTGGTCAGTGCTCCCTGCTGTCATTGTCACATGTGGAAGACAGCAAACTTGGCCAAAACTCAAAACAAAAGAGATTAGCTGAAGTGATTAAAAAGAGGTTCTTAGATTTTCCTGACCCAAAGCTTTAGTTAATCTTGTTGGATAGTCAAGGCCTGATCTATATATAGCAACAAAATCTTTAAAAATGCAAAATGTATTAAATTGAAGAAAACTGCACAGACGATACAGTAAAGGATGTAGCGTTATGTCTTGATGCATGCTCAATCATCCAGGTAAGTAAATCCCAAAAGGTTGATTCTGCTCATCTGGACGTAGCGTTTTCAGATGAATAGAATCAACCTTTGGGATGTAGTGTTATGAAAAAAACTGGGACAAAATTATGTCAGGCACACAAACAAAATATTAAGATTGACAGGATAAGAAATTACACACTGCGTAACATCTAACAATTTTTATCATTAACAGTTGACAATTGAAATAAAAAAAATGATCCAACTAAGTTAATTAAATATTTTTCTTGCTTAAATAAGTAAGTAAATAAGTACAACAGGATTAGCAAACTAGTGTTTATGGAAGCTTGTTGAAATGCCTTGAACTTTAAACTGAAATATCTGAGGATATTGCAGTCAGTAAGTCAAAATTTTGACTTAGCTCTGCCTGGTAAATGTTGTTTTTTTTCCACCCATAGAAACATACATGTTTGTGTTTTTTTTTCCCCTTAGAAAAGAGCTAGTGTTAAGCTTTTTCCAAGACAAAAACGCATTAGAGGAAGAAAATAGCATTAGATGCATGCAGGTATTAGATGCATCAAGTAGAATAATGAAAAAAAAAAAACACATTGAACATAGCAAAAAAAAAACAAATCTAACAGCAAACCAGCTGGTACAAATGAACATAAAAGGACGACAGCTATGTTACATCAACTGCCACTCTTAATTCAGCTCAACAGTTTAAACATTCAAGACACAATGCATTTGTTTTGGTGATACTGGTGATAACAATTGAGAGACAAATCAGTAAAAATGATCACTTTTTCATTTATGTTACCTTGTATAAAGGTGTACACAGACTAAAAGGCAATAAAAAACCAGTAAGCAAAAGCAAAAATTACAACTTACAGTGTAACAGAGGAATATGCTGGGGTTACATAAGTCTCTGTAATTGTATAACTATTTGATATGAATATAACAAACACGGTTTTGGACCTGGATTATATCTGACCTCTCTTAATGTATTATATAAGTCAGTCTATGCAACTGATAGCTAAACTTAAACATTAATGTGTGTGTGCAAGTTACAATGCTCAGTTTGTGGTTTGCTCATTCACTGAACAATGACTGATTTGTTTATGTTTTTTTTTTTATATATATATCTGTGCTAATGAGTCTGACCAGGGGTGACCACAGCGCTATTTTTAATGCCTAACTGTAGATTTATTAACTGATTATTTTCAGTGCTGGTAGTTTAACAGAAATGGAAAGAAAAATTCCACTTAACAATTGCACTTCTTTATAATGTGGCCATATAAGTGTTTATTGAGAGCGCTGTAATGGAAGCTTTTAGTTAATCATCAGCCAAAAAGAAGCATGTGATCATGAGGTCCATTTTTTCAAACCTGCTCATTTTCTGCTAATAGCCAAAGGCACAGAGTGACCGCGGCTGCTAAAACATGAAGGCTTTTGCTTAATAAACAAGTCTGAGAGACTTTACTATTTAGTCACAATGTAATGAATGAATGAATACATGAATTCACTGTCATATTATTCAGTATGAAAATATATCTGATGCATTTAACAGTCCGCTTTCCAGTCTGCATTTTCATGTCAATTCTGTCTTTCTGCAGAACTTTAGACTTAATCAAGATGAGCGCAGAAAGAAGCGAGTGGGTCATTGATACCTGCTGCACCACAGTCCACACGCTGGGCAGGCAAAATGTAAAGAAGCAAAAGACTCTCCGCTTCATGCAAAAAGATGGCAAGTTCCCTGTGATGTTTCATCAGGCCCCTGGAGACTGGACCACATATTGGATCGACATCTTCACCACTCTTGTAGAGATCCGCTGGAGAATGATGTTCCTTATTTTCTCCCTTAATAATATTGTCTCTTGGCTTCTTTTTGGTCTGTGTTATTGGTTAATTGCCCATGTAAATGGAGACAGTGACAATCCAGATGATGATCTCTGTGTTGCAAATGTGCGCGACTTCACTGGGGCATTTTTGTTCTCAATGGAGACCGGGGCGACTATTGGTTACGGCCATAGGCGCATAACCGAAAACTCTATTGTGGCTATCATTGTGGTGACGATTCAAAATGTGTTTAGCTGTCTTCTTGACACAATTGTCATTGGCGTTGTTGTCGCTAAGATGGCATCTGCTCGTAAGAGAGCCCAGACGGTGGGTTTCAGCAGATGTGCAGTGGTCAATTTAAGAGACAGGGTTCTGTGCCTGTCATGGCGCCTTGGGGACTTCAGAGGTAATCACATCCTGGAGGGGGTCGTCATGGCCCAGTTAGTCCGCTATGTGAAACGGCCAGTGGGGTCACTTGTAATTACTTACCAGGACTTGGATATACAGGAACGGGAGATTGTCCTTGCAACACCTACCACTATTATTCACAAGCTAGAGCCTGGCAGTCCTCTGTACAACATGGGTCCTGATAACCTGCTGGACAATCACTTTGAGCTGGTAGTTTCTTTCACCTACACCGGGGACTCCACAGGAATACTCCACCAAACACGTGCCTCCTACACATCAGCAGACATCCGCTGGGGCCAGTGTTTCCAGGACATGCTGAAAATGGGCAAGAAACACTACAAGGTGGACTACAGTCTGTTTAATGTGACCACATGGGTGCCGGTGCCTTTCCTCAGTGCAGAGGAATACGACAGGAGGGGATGTCCTGCAGATGGCACTGCACTTTTACCATCAGGGAAGAGAAACAGACACATTGATCAGGTGAATCTTAACATCAGCGAGGAGGTGATCCTGCAAACATTTTTGTAGATGAAATGACAAAAGAAATCAAAATGACATTAAAATACAACTTTCATTGTTCCCATAAAGATAATCTGATAAGGTGACCTTTTGTAAATATGTTTATAGCCAATGTAAAATCATATAGTACAGCATTCAGAAATTCATGTTTGTTTCTGTGATGTAAAATGTAAGATTAAGTGAAATAAAAATGGAAAAATCTGCTCTTTGGTCATTTTAAAATGGGTTTTATGTCCATTTGCATTATAAAAATAGTACGAGTCATTAAAGCCTGTCTGAGTCCGGTGTATGTAATCACCTTTGTAGCTCTTTACCTCCCCCTTGTGTTCAGCCACTCAATATTCCTGCAGTCCTAGAGATTTTTGTGCAGGTCAGGGATACAGTCATGTCATTCTCACACAGTCAGTTTATTTATAGACTTAAACACCGATTGACAAACACCTTACCTTACCACCTTACCTACATTGTATTACTGTGACCAGTGTCATGTTTGTTGCTTGCTTCCAGCTTCACCGTGAAGTTTTACAAGTGATGCTGAATGAGTGTCCCAGCCTGCCAAAAAGTACATTAATAAACAAACAAATAAATAAGAACGATATAAAACCTTAAACAGGCGCTGCAGCTTTCCATTGGTCGTCACTGCCACAGGGGCGGGGATATGCGCACGTGTTTTTAAAGTCTGTCTTTGCAACCACAAATATCTTCTTCAGTATTGCTGGAGAGGGTTATGGCAGAATTTACAGCTCCACACGAGAAACCAGAAGAACATAATAACAGAACCTCGAGATTTAAAAAAGGGCAAAGTGCGCATATCTGGCGCGCATATGGGAAATACTACGACAAGAAATGATCCAGTTTGCAGCCAAGGACTAACAAGTAGGTAAAAACGTGTTGTGGAAATGTTGTTTGTAGTAATGGATATAGTGACATTAGGAGAGGTTGAATGTGTGTGTTGGTGTTTTTAAAAAAGCGTGGAAAAGGACGTTTTTTAAGGAATAAAAAGTTTTAATCAGAAAGTAATACCACTTCTGAAAAAAGTTCATTTATCATTAGTGTTATTAATGTTATTATTGTTAGTGCAATGTGGTTTCAGAGACTGCAGGATGTGAACTGGATGTTTTGCAACGACTGTCTTTGATTTGAACTAAACTCGCGATGTACATACATAGGGTATTTTTTATTTTTTCTAAGTTGTTAATTGTATAATAAAAAAGATCAGAGATAACATACAGCATGTACACACACACACATTTATATATATATATATATATATATATATATATATATATATATATATATATATATATATATATTCATTTTTTG
>VVHJ01007980.1:7046-21247 GCA_015107715.1 Tylochromis polylepis | reverse complement strand
TTGATTTTTAAAACATACATATAGCATATCAATCAAGCAAGGAACATACATTTTAATAATTTTATTGTCATAACATACTTAAACATTCTAAAACAATAAAACAAACACACATACATAAAAAGTATTGAGAGACATATATATATATATATATATATATATATATATATATATATATATATATATATATATATATATATATATATATATATATAATGTATGAATGTATGTATACATCATAGATGCCATCTGCTGAGTGATTGGCTATTTCTATCGATTTGTGTACTGAAAAATAGAGCACCTTTATATAACCAGTTTCCATCTGCCTCAGCTGTTAGCTCTAAGTGAGAACACATGCAAAACAAACAATCCTAGGTTGTTCAGCCTTTGGAAGCCTTTTCTGTCACCATGAAACAACCTGCAGTAATAAGTGATGTGATAGTGAGCGGATAAAAGCTAACTGAGCGGGAAAGAACTGAATAGTGCAATAAGGAAGGAAGCTTGCAATGCACTCAGTGCAGGTTATCAGCTCTTGCAAAGCTGCAGATCTGAATCCACAGTAAGTGTTTGAGTTTGTATCCCACAATACACCAGCATAATTGCTTGTATAAGGTTCCTTGCAAGTGTGTGGGAGAAAACAAAACAAGATAGAATATTTTAAACTTGGAACAAGCTTGGTTAAATTTCCTGTAAAGTAAATACCAAGTAAAATACATTCAAACCCTGAAACCTATTAAACAAAATCTGTTGGCATGCTTTGCTCTGTGTAAATGATGCTTCATATTGTGAGTGGCCTGTTGCTGTTTCTAGCTGACCCTACAATGACATCATAATAAGTTGAGAAAACAGAGATGATGCAGGGAAACCACGTTCAGCAAATCTTATCCCATGTGACCCTTGACAATATCCAAAACTATTTAAATGACTTGAGCTATCAAAGGGCTTCATTTTTTAAAATGGGCTACAATTTCAGAGTTAAGCACAATCAGAATATTCACTGAAAAGGGCTCTGGACTTCATTTATGCACTTCAGATGCGAAACTCCGATGAGAGTTTAAAAAGTGAAGCGGGGATTTATTTTGGCACCAGCAGAGCGTGTCTGGCTGTCCATAACCTTTTGTAGCCCGTGGTGTTGTATATTAATGGACCTCTCATGCCACACACATCAAGTCAATAGCTTTTCTAATTTAGCTGTCCTTGTTGTTCTATTACATATAAAGCAAGGCTACTGGCTCATTAACTGTGGTTCAGGGCAACTCTGTATTCGCTCAGTAATGAAATGTAATAACGTGTGAATGTGCTGTAGGTTTTTACATGCATGCAACATGTAATTTTGTTTTGTCTGTCCAGAGGTGCAGCTTGTACTGTATTTTTCTTTGAGAGGGTCACTGGATTAACATGAACTTGATCTATAATTTGACTCAGTTCTCCAAGGACGGGACTGCCCTAAGTAATACTTATATTAAGCAGTGTAAACATCCTTTCCTACTTTCCCAGGTGTCTAATACTTTCCTTCTTTTATTTCTAATCTACACACAATCTGTTGACCGTGCTTTCTGACTGCTCAGGATACACTGTTTATGCATTTTCTGAGAGTATACTAGAATTGTGCCATTAACTTTGGGTGTGCACTGCATTATTTATTTAACAGCTAACCACACACCTAGCTGTGCTGATCTTTGTTGTCTCTCTGTCTATAATTTCCACAGCCCACTTTACTAATGAGGTTCAAGCCAGGCATCAAAGAAGAGTGACCAGCCCTCACCAACAGTGCTCAGCACTGGCAGAGAAGCACAGACCTAGTCTCCCCTGTCCCTCACAGGACTAAGTCCTGTTGCCCACATTTTCTGCACAAGTTTGTCCCCAAGATCATTTAAAACTGTTTCTCCAACGCTTCTACCAAAAACTTAGACTGTTTTCCAAAGCAGAATCGGCCCAGCCCTCCCAAGAGGAAACTATGGGGAGTGTGAGAGGCCACCGTTACAGCATTGTGTCCTCTGAGGAAGATGGCATGAAGCTGGCAAATATTGCCATGCCAAATGGCTACGGCAATGGCAACGTCAACAAAGGGCATACGCAGCACCAACATCAGAGCCGGTTTGTCAGGAAGGATGGCCACTGCAATGTGCAGTTTATCAATATGAGCGAGAAAGGCCAGCGTTACTTGGCAGATATCTTCACCACCTGCGTGGACATTCGCTGGCGCTGGATGCTCGTCATATTCTGCCTTTCTTTCCTGCTGTCATGGTTGTTTTTTGGCTTTGTCTTTTGGTTAGTGGCTCTCTCTTATGGGGACTTGGAGAATGAGACTCAGATGTGTGTTTCCAACGTGGACAGTTTTACTGCTGCTTTTTTGTTCTCAGTGGAGACGCAAACCACAATTGGCTATGGTTATCGCTATGTGACGGAGGAATGCCCCGTTGCTGTTTTTATGGTCGTCTTCCAAAGCATTGTAGGCTGCATCATTGATGCTTTTATCATCGGTGCTGTCATGGCCAAGATGGCAAAGCCCAAAAAGAGGAATGAGACGCTGGTGTTCAGTCACTATGCTACAGTGGCCATGAGAGACGGCAAGCTTTGCCTGATGTGGCGGGTAGGAAACCTGAGGAAGAGTCACCTGGTGGAGGCCCACGTAAGGGCCCAACTCCTCAAGTCCCGTACCACTGCCGAGGGAGAGTTCATCCCTCTGGATCAGGTAGACATCGACGTAGGCTTTGACAGTGGCATTGACAGAATTTTCCTGGTGTCTCCAATTACCATTGTTCATGAGATTGATGAGGACAGCCCATTTTATGAGCTGAGCAAACAGGAGTTGGAAACATCAGAGTTTGAGATTGTGGTGATCCTGGAGGGCATGGTCGAGGCCACAGCCATGACTACTCAGTGTCGGAGCTCCTATATTGCCAGCGAGATCCTATGGGGGCACCGCTTCGAGCCAGTGCTCTTTGAAGAAAAGAACTACTATAAAGTGGACTATTCTCGCTTTGACAACACCTATGAGGTGCCCAGCACGCCCGGCTGTAGTGCCAGGGAACTGGCTGAGAAGAAGTCCACTGCCTCTAGCTCGAGGAACTCCTTTTGTTATGAGAATGAAGTGGCTCTTGAAAAAATTGAAATGGAGGAGGAGTTTGAGGAGGAAGAAAACATGGTAATGAGGGGTGTTGAGGTTTGCGCACTTGAGGACAGAAACACAGATGAGGTGTTAGACTCTGAATGCAACCTTGACTCTTTGCCTTTAGAGTCAAGGCCTTTGACGGCAGAATCAGAAATATGACCCCAGGTTAAAAACTGCCACAGGGTACGTGAAGTTTCATATGACTTGGGTCTTGATTGCTGTGTTTGAAAATACAGGGCAAAAAACCCTGCAATTTGAGTATGAACTTCTCAGTATGCAGAAGCTCTCACACGAGACAACACGTAGAGACAAATGTGTTGTGTATAGCGAAAGTGGTGAGAGATTAACTGGTTGCACGGTGCCAGAGGAATAAAATGGGACTAGATGCCTTCACTAATATACACTGCGCAGTTTGTTTCCATGCACAATGCAGAATATTATCCACGGTAAAACATTTTACTAGAATAGTCAGTTCATTTAATGACTAAATTTGCCTATTTAATCAATTGCATATTCCCAGTTTGCACTTTTTGCATGTGGTTCATCTATGGTGTAATACCTCATCCTTGTGGAATAAATGTCACAAGGCTGTGATTAGCTAGACTAATTTTATATATATGTAATTTTATATATATATAAAAAACAAGGATTTATTTGAATCGCAGGTTTTCAGCATTCTTTCCAGTAACAACCCAAACCTATGAGTTTTTAATCATAAATTTAATGACAACATTTTTGTTTAACAGGCTATAACATTTTTACAAGTTCAACCACCATTAAATAAACAAGGTATCATTTGTTAATGAGCTGGTCTCTTAGCAAAGTTTATTTGCAGTGTTCTTCAATGTGTTGGTCTGAAAGCTCGATTGAGGAAAATTATGTCTTGCACAGATTACAGGCATAAGTACACTGCTGTCCTCAACCTATCATCTTGTCTATAGAGCATCTCTTGCAATGTGTGCCTTAACAGAAGTCTTAGTCCCAGTAGAGGCACTCAGGTGGTTTGGCTTCGACTGCGCACACAGTGCATTAGATGTAACCAGAAGAAGTAGCATTAAGATGTGATTCATTGTGCAATATACTGCCACTTCTTACAGGTCTTTGTGTTGTAATGTGCAATACTGTTCAGTGGTGGAAAGTGACAGGAAGCTCAACCTTGAGCCAAGGCTATGAATGTTGATGACAGCTGCTGCTAAGTTACATATTGTATGTCAGACAGAAATCTAGAAGCCAAAATGTATTATTTGTGTTTTAAAGCGTTTTGAAGTTTGCCGATGCAGCCTATAGTTTTATTTCTTGCTATAGAAAAGCATGACTCTGTGTGTTTTCCAAAGCTTTAGTGCACTTTCTTCCTCACTTGAGATTTTTCCTCCTAGTAAGAGCAGAAACTGTGTTATTTCCCTAAAAGCCAGATGTGTACATATTAATAAGAGGCAACTGTAACACATCTGTTAGTTAATTGGAAACTTGAACTGTTCCTCATCTAACAGAGCTTGGCTTTTGAAACACTGAATTATTTGAATAGCTTTTAACATGTTATTTTAACATCAGTGTTCTTGGCAAATTGGGAGATTTGCAGAATTTGGACACATCCTTTTTAGCCTTCTAGGTTCCTTATTGTGGGTCTTGTGAAGTTATTTGTCATTTTTGAATGGGCGCCTGCTTTGTCTTATGAAAGATCAGGACTAATAATTCACTTACAATCAGAAATCCTGGCCGGATGGAGAGGGCTTGACTTCAGTCTTACATAACATTAAGCTTTACCTATTACTCTAGGAATTATTATGACACATTCGAGCGTGGATAATGTCAGTGGATGCCAGAACACTGTAATGCTTCTTTGGTAAGGAAATCTCACATGGGCACTTTTCCTGTCTTAGATTTTTATTTTTCTACCAGGGTCTTCCCACCTTCCTGCACAAACCACAGACTGAACAGATTTTTTTTTATCTTTTGTAAATTATAATGCAAATACTGTATACTGATATTGCAGTTGTTGAAAACAGTTTGTCCTTTTTTTCAATAAAAAATAAATAAAATGAACTCATCGTGAAGTTGATACATTAATTGTAAACTCCACATCATGGAGATATTGTGTCTGCATGATCTGTGATCTGACTATCCATCCTACTCTGTTGCTTTACCCAGCAAAAGTTTATCAAGAGCTGTGTGGTGCTGTGACCCAAATTTCCAGCTGTCAAAGCTAACTCCATCAATTTCTGTAGTTCAACAAACGGATTCACTCCAGTTCTGTGAAAGCCCACAGAGGCAGGTGGCTTAACTGGATATAATTTTTAATGACACAATGGAAATAATTCCTACTTCACTTTTCTCTGCCTTTTTCCATAAACTGTGGGAAATAAATTTTGCGGTGTACTATGTGTCAAGGAAAGGTGTTGATATGTAACAGTATAATATCAGGATGGTTTTTTTAAACACACAACTTGAATAAACAAAGTAAGGCAAGCTCTGTTACTCAAATCCTTTCCTAAGAATTTATTCTCTTTATTCTCATATTCTCTTGGATTTTTCAGTTGAAATGATATATGTGCTGCTAGAGTCTGCACAGTAAAACAAATTGCATAACAAACCAATATTCTAAATGGAATATGCAGAGAGGATATGCACTGTACAAGTCCTCTAATTCTGCATTTACATGCACAAAATGCTGTTAAACCACAGATTTGATCAATATAGCTGAATAGTAGATGAACTTCTGTTTTGTAGGTTGACACGGCTATCTGCAAATTTAGCTATTTTCCATCCACAGCATAGACTCCTCCTAGTCTCATCCATGCTGAATGCAACAGATTGATCTCGCACATCCGCTGGGAGGCTGTGGGCCGATTTGATTTGTTTCTGCATAGGAAGTGTCCCGAGCCTCTGGGCTTTTTCCACATTAGCCAATCAAAATGCCACAAAGCTCCAGTTTGGAATAAAATTGGGGGCTATCCCTTTTTCCTCCATAGCAAAGAAATCAGTTCAACAAGTACAATCTTCTGTAAAAATCAATCTTGCTGTCAAAGAAAGGCAAAAAATTCAGTTTAATTCTTATTAGCTGGAGAATGTAAAATCCTATAAAGCCAGATCCATATGCGTAGCTTCCTTCTAAAAATATCCTCTTAATTTCACCAGTATCACCTCTAAACTTTTGCTATGATCGCAAAGACATTTCACTGAATGAGATGGTGGCTGTTTAGTTCATGCTGCATGCCCTGTTTGAAAGAAATCGACAGCCAGTGCCGGCCTGAGAGCTCCCGTCAATGCTTCTGATGACGTCTCTCTGGCGAATTCCCTTGAACTGGCTTATTGGCAATAGACTGATCAGTTTGACCTTCAGATTAGAAAGGTGAATGTAAACATAAACAATTAACCAGCAGAGTCAACCAACACATGAAACAACACACAGTATAGCTTACTGGTTCATATTAAATATGGTAGCAGTTGCAGCAATTTGAACAAAAAAACTCTGACATACTCCACGTTTCAGACCTCAGCATAAATAAAACATTAAGATATGACCTCCTGTCAAGTTCGTAAAGGCAGAAATGTCCCTGGATTATCTCAATGGCCATCGCTTGCTTAAAGTTTATGGTCATAATTTTAAAATGTATTAAAATCACAGTCATATTTATTGCTCAGGAGGAAGAGTGTCTGTAGTCTGGAAAGTTGGTCACATCTAGGAGGGGAATTATATCAGAAAAACTATCCGAGCCTCATTTTATGTGGGCCATATCCGCAGCATGTCGCTTTATAAATAACTGTAACAGTGTGTTTGCCCTGAATTAATGTCCTAAGTGTCCTGGTGAGGTCATCAGGCAGCAACATTAAGATTAATGCTGTAAATCAGATTTTTTTTAAAAAGAGGGGACGATTATAGAGCAGTTTCCTCTTTATTATGAAAACAAATTGTGAAAATCCAAGACAGTAGCATGTGTGTGTTTGCCTGATTAAATGACTCCGGTCTCTTTGTTTTCACGGGGTTAACCTTGAATCATGAGTTTTAGCAGGTTGCCACTGGACTTAATTTTCAGCCCTGAAGGCCTGATCTGTGTCAGTTGTTTTGGCTTATTGTTTCTAGTCATCTAACAGCAAAGACATCTCTGTTACAGTCACATCAAACACTAGTTAAACTCAAGCAAGCCACTAATTTAAGGTGAGGAATAATCCTGATAGATCAGCGGATCTGAGTGCCACATCACATCAGCTCATGGCTCAGGTTACATCCTTCTACGCATCATTTTGGCAAATCTAATATAGGGCATGCACCCCACCTCACCGCTTTCAAAGATGTGTTTGACCTGCCTGCTCCATTTTGTATAGCTGGTCTTGAATCTGATCTCCCTACCTTATGCTTTTTGAAGTATGAGCATAGTTGAGCCGGGCCATAGAGTGGAGCCATACTGCCAATTATGAATAACTGCAGATTCTGCAAATGTAAATCTTCTGTTAAACTACACCTTTTACCAAAAAAACTCTGAAATTGGGATTAAGAGACAGCATTGGCATTTCGGATATGCTAAACAGTGGTTTTGGCCTTGGATTTTACGATCATAAAATTAACGGTATGTATATGTAAACCTCATAGAAAGTCTGTGATATAGTGCTGTCACATGACTAAGACGGGGAATACCTCAGTGATTCAGGAATTCAGTTATAAATTAGCCTTTTATAAATCCTTGAACTTTAGTATAAATAGGGGGGAAAGAAACCATGACACCATAATGGCGTTCTGTGAGTGCATCAGGATTAAATTAGGTAATTATATAATGCTGATGACATGGCAATTACGTAAGTCTTCTCGGTAGTTCTGGCAGTGCAATGGAGGCCTGCTGACTAGGATGTCAGTCGATGATGGCGGTAGAGTGACTGACAATGGGGCAAAAATACTGATACTCACCTGTTGTATTTCAATTGCCACGTCAAAGATGATCATGTTGCCATATTTCTTGTGTGAGGATGCTGCTGCAGCAGAAATGTTAACCCATTTAAACAAAAGAAATGCAATCTTAACAGTGCAGATGCATGTGACTGGTAATGGGAGTAACTATTACACAAGCACACAGAATCTAGCATTATATAGAAGGGAATCAATTTTTGTCTCTAAGTGTTATTTATAGCTATATATCTAAAGGCCATTACACACCACTGCGAAAAAACAAGCAAACTTGAGAATTTTTCTAATCCTAACTTGTTGTGTAACGTATATAACACAGTGCGTTGCATTTCTGCAATAAATTTGTCCTTTAAAAAACGCACTGTACAAAAAAAATGGAGTCAACATCAAGCAATGATGAGCTGGTCCTAAAACAAGAAAGGAAGAAACTGAGATTCTGAGTTCATCTGATTCTAAAGAGAAGGCTGCAGCAGGAAGAATTTCATGGTTTGATCCAGGAGTTGAAGTTGTATGATGACTGCTTTCACACATATTTCAGGATGTCAGTGGGGCAGTTTGAGCTCTTTCAGACGTGGAGCAACATCAGCCATGTGCCTTAGGTAAAATAGTATTATTTTACTATTTGTATATTTAGTACCGGTGCCAGTTTTGCCAACAAGTGCCAACACACTTGTTGGCAAATGCAATCTGTTTATCTGAAAAATATAAAAAAAATTGGGCTTGGCTTGAGAAAAATAAATGCCATAAATTTGTCCAGAGAAATTATGCGGTCAGTGTGAATAGCTGCATTAAGAATAGGTGAGTCCAAAAATGATTTTTAACGCAGGAAATATTTGCACAGATTTTACGTGTCTGGTATATAAAGGTCTTCATAGCTACAAAACTGATGATCAGCGGTATTTAGCGTTAAAACATGCTAGCATGATGGTTGTTAGCACATTGATATGAACATTTAGCACAGAGTCAGTAATTTCAGCACCTGAGATACCACGATACAATCAAGACTGCATTTTCTGTTGGAGCCACACAGGTTTACAGTCAATTTTAAAAAGCAGTAGCGTGCCAGATTACAGATAAATGTGTTTCACGAACACGGCCAACACTAGACGCACTTGCCAAAATCTTCTGCTGTTCTGTGTTTAAAGGAGTTCCTGGCTAATTTATTTATTGCAGCCCTGGATATTTCAACGTAATTCCCCCCCCCTTTGTGTTATTTCAGCTGTTACTCAAGTTTTAGTCTTTTGTCTACCAAGAATTAAAAAATATTTCAAGTTACATTCTCACGTGTAACAGGAATATGTTGTGTCAAATGTCAATGATCTTTGCTCATTTTTAATGTATTTTCAGCTATAATAACCTTACACATTTGCACAAACACATGACACTCATTTTGGCCTCATCTTTGACAGCTGAGTGTCTCATGACACTCAGGGGAGGAATAGGAGAATCCAGCAGGTACAATATGTTGGACGGGATTCAGGCTTTTTCCATTCTCTGCGCCCGGTGAAAGGCAATATGTATATTTATTCACAGTGGGTGTGTCTGGTCACACAAGCAGCAACAAAAACTGCATTCAGTAGATAGCAGCAGTCATATTTACATGCTGTCAGTTTATTACTGTTCCCGCTTTGCTTTCTCATTTCATGCAAATTTCGTCCCGCAAACATTGTCATTAAGGCATGGATACATGCACAGGCTTGCAATCCTATCTCTCATATCTCAGTAAATTCTTGTCTATTAATGCCTCTGATCTTCTGGCTCTAGCTCCTCTGACCTTCACAGAGACAGCTAGAGCCAGGAAACAAAAGTGATTCCAACTTTATGCTCATTGTTGGCTCATAACCAGTAGCACTTCATATTTAGAGGACTGTGTGGTACCACAGTTTTTATTTATTTATTTTAACCTATAATAGAGGTGCTTCAGAAAGTGAGAAACAATAGCGAACATGCAGCCTTCCTGTCCTCCGTTTATATTGCCCGCTTCCATTTCAGCATCCCCTGCAGTCAGTGTGGATCTACTTGCAGCTCAGATGAGTTACTCGTCCTGAGGTGGAAGTGATACATTATTGGATTAACAGGTGCAGGTAGTCATCATTGTTTTGTCTATCTGTGTCTCCTTAAATTTCTTCTTTCTGATTTGCCCATTTTATGTAATAGCTTTTTTTTATGTCAAGTTTTCAGTCTCGCTTTAAACCCGGTTAGCCAAGCCTGGAAAACAATAAAGGAAAAATAAAACTTGTGATTTCATTGAAGGATAATTTAAATGGAACTGGATACTTGAGAAGGGTTTGTTTATGGTGACAGCTGAGGAGTGATGGATCCCTCTCAACTGTATCCAGCCCTTGAGTGATAAAGGTCAACATTAAACCGGTCTTGTCAGCCAGCGACTCCTGTATATTCATATACAGAGGACAGCCAACTGCAGGTCTAAGTGCCAAACAGGGCATTGTTTATTTATGTCAGCCAATATCTGACCAAATTGTGCTGGCTGTAAGACAGAATATTTTCTTATTTACTACTACGATTCAAATCTTCTCCGTGATGTTTTCACAAAATAAATACAATTCCACAGAGTTTGGAAATTGTGAGACTTTTCAGGAAACGGGAGAGATGACCCTTCGCTGTCTTCACTGGCACCCATTTCGGCCACAAGCCTGTTTCTTTAATAAGCGCACCAGCTGGCTCCATGTTCAAAGAATAAAACTGCTCATTCAGTGTTGTAAATCTGTTTTTGTGAATGGTGCGCTGTTATCTTTCCACTGAATGTGTGGCACAGCAGCTCCCTCAGGACAAAGCAGCTTCCACACCTAAAAGAGCCAACAGCCAGGGTTACCATAACGATATCTGGGCAACAAGCAACGTCAGCTCCAGTATGGAACCCTCTGCAGGACAAACAGAGACACAAAACAAACTTTGAATCAAACTCTTGTTGTTTGTTCAGTCCCGAATAGATGATGATAGTATGACATGTTTAATTATTTTTAGAGCTCATGTGACAGGCTTCATGGCTGAACCTTTGCTCCCCAGTAGATCTCTGCTGCTCCTGCTGTTGTTGCGCTTCGTGTAACTGCTTTTATCTGATTTGCAATGAGGCACACTTTACAATAACTTGGGAGCTGTTCTTCACCAAACCCAAAGTATGGTAAGGTAACAAATACTGTATAAACAGCCAATAAATTTAGTGTACATATTTATGTTTCGCAGAGGATGAATTCTGTAGTGCCAAAATGAAAATTATGATTTAAAAAAACATTTAAAAAAAAACAGTTCGCAATAAAATTTGGTTCAGATGTTTAAGTTCCAAGATTATACATGTTAGAATACCTCTGTGAATGTAATCAGTGATTCTTTTCAGTATCTGCTTGGCAAATAGACGTAACTATTAATGCAGTATTATTTAACACTTAGAGCACAAAACATGCTTATTGCAAACTATTCTGTGCATTCAAAGCAGTGGTGACCTTTCTTGCATTATTACTGTAATCATCACTCAAACATCATCAAAAAAAAATCCACTGATGGATAAAACTGGTCACTGAGTATATTCAGTTTGTTTATAGTGTTTATAGTGAATATATTAATGAGCCGACCTCATTTTTGGAGCACATAACATTGCTGAACCTAAACCTGACCTACTGATGCAACCCTGAATAATAGCACTGCCCCCACAGGCTTGTTGGGTACTCACGAAGGAGCGATGGGTGCATCACTTCATCTTCCTCTCCTATACATCATCACTCTCTAAAAAAGTAAATCTGAACTCATCAGACCATATGACTGTCTTCCATCACTCCAGAGTTCAATCTTTATGTTTCCCAACAAAGTGAAGCCTTTTTTTCTTGATTAGCCTAGCTGATAAGTGGTTTTCATAGGAGTTCTCTGTTGTATTGTGCATGTAGAAATGTTCTTAAACAGTTGTGACTTCTACCCTTGATTTTTTTTTTCTGATTTGAGTTCAAGATTTTTTTTCTACCACATTTCTTCCTTGAGGATCCAGCCAGATTTTAATAACATGTTGGACAGTTCTTACCCAATTTTAACAAGCTCTTTAGGATGTGTCTTCTGACATGGTTATTTTTTTTTAAAAAAAGGAGAAGCAACTCACTGTATCAGTTAGGGTGAATTACCTGCTGTCAGCCAAAACTAATTATGCAGTAGAAGGCTATTACCTAACTTGCCTTACCTAAACTGACTGTTTTTGGCCTTGCAGTGTATATATATATAGTTGGTTTCTGCTACTGACATTAAAACTCTTAACATTTAACTTATATATTCATTGTGCTGCTGTGGTTACTCAATGCGTTGTTTGAACTTAGATAACCTTGGATATATATCTGTTAATGTCAGATAGAAATGGTCTCAAATAAGAGATGTAGCTGTCTGATACTGTAACTGTTAGTCATGGAAGAGACGAAGCAAGAGTTGCAGCAACACACACATGCACACACCATCACAGAGATGTGGGGCAGGCCCAAAGTGAATGCGATCATCTTCCTCCTTGCTTTAAATTTAATTCACGCAGAACAAGATTAGAGGATCCAATCAGTGGTGACACTGAACCTGGCACCCAGTGGAATGAGACACCAGGGAGGCCTAATCATCCCCATGACTCCACTCAGCTGCAGCAAGCCAATGAAATCCCCTCTAGACGAAGCAGATGGTTGATATCATCTTCTTTCTTTTCTAGGTGAGATTATCTTTTAGGCTTCAGACCATAGAAGTGGATGTTTACTGCAGTGGTGGCCTTTCTGCCATCCGGTTGTGGGACGCTAATGTTTCCCACTGCTCTGTGAGACCCAAAGTATACAAACAGGGAAAGGGTCGCCACTGTTCCCAGTGTGTTACAGTGATCATCACATCATGGATTTTATACATGTATACATTGAGTTTCTAGTATGGTAATAAAATAAAACTGAACTAAATTGAAGGGAAGCAAACTTTTTCTTGAGTCATGAAGACTCTAAAAATTGTTAACATATTAAAATTTAAATAAGCAAATAGCTTTCCCATTAAAAAAAAAAAAGTAAATAATACAGACCAAAATACACACGCACACACAAAGCAATTTCCTCATTATGCTCGGGCTGCAATTTCTCCAAACAAGAAGATTATTTCTTACGTCACAGCACAATTTTCTCTTTGCCCCTGCCTGTCCTGAGATTACAGAGGTAGTTTATGCTTGATTTAAGCAGGTCGCCCCAAAGGAAAACAATGCAGAAAAAAGCTCGGCATGAGGTGACACGTGATCTCATGATTAGGAACTCTAGAGGGGAAAGAGTGAAAGGGAAAGAGCAGGCCAAGGTTGACATGATAAGACTTGTGTCATTTACGGTAAATTATCAAAAATAATTATGTAATATTATCAGCTTTATTGCTTTAAAAGCAAATGTAATGGCTCTACAAAATATCACTAAACCAGTACCTGTTGTAAGACAAATGATACATATGATAATGATACATCGTCGCACCTCTCGCAAACAAAGTAATGTGTTGCATAGCAGGGTACCAAAGTAGGCACTGGCTATCCACTGCAGTCTAATTAATGTGGTGTAAAAGAGCCACAAGAGTAACAGAAGCTACTGTATCTCTGCTCAAGTAGAGTACTGAAAACAGGGCAAGTTTTCTGTCCAAAGAGAGTAACGGGTAACAGAAGAGGAGCAGCACACCACTTAAGGACATCCTCGTGCCAGAGAGAGGGATCGGCTTTACACCTGTGGGCTAGGTAATCAACGTCGTGCCCTGATCTCTTTACTTTCCTTGTCACTTGCAGTACCTTGGAAGCAGCACAAAGACCAAGCCAGGAAAAGTCAGCCTTCTGATCTCAAGACAGCAAGACTTATATGAGAGAAAGGGAGCGGGAAAAAAGGAAGTGCCTTGCCAGAATTTAAGTGAAAATGATGTACTTGCAACGCTGTGACCCCATGTGAATGTGCATGTGACGCACTCTTTTGTCAATTGAAAGATTACTTTGAAAAGGAGACGCAGCACATACGCCATCATCCTTTTTTCCAGAAGCCAGGATTATTTGTGTCATTTAAATTTTGGCAGACTTTGAAATAATCTGGACAAAAGTCAACTGCTTTGCCAAGTCTATTTTAAAAACAATACATCATCCCTTTCGTGAGAGACGATTACTTTCCATCGCTAATTAAAAGAAGAGGGGGGGGGGGGGGGGAAAAGGGGGGGGTAAAG
>VVHJ01007970.1:17817-56516 GCA_015107715.1 Tylochromis polylepis | reverse complement strand
AGTAATGTGACAAAGTGGACGAATAGGGAGGATATTCTTCACTTTGTCCCAGAAACGATGCTCGATCGCACATTACACCTATTGTTTTTCTTTATGTATTTGTTTGCTGAAACGCATAAGTTATATGTTACTTTGTATTTTATTATGTTGCCGGATTCAAGTTGTTTGTTTATACTTACGTTGTTTGTTTCCAGTTTTCATGCAGGTCAGGTGTGGGGAAAGGCCGCCCTGCACTGCCTGATTTTTAAATGCTGATGATGTCAGCCATGACATCATCAGGCCAAACCAAGTGGAGGGGTTTCTTTGGCCATGGGAACACTTCCTTTAGTTTGTGTTAAGGTTTAAAGGGGATTGGTTGAATGTTTTTATATGTAAAGCTGTTTAGAAGTGTAAACGTGCTGATTAGAGAAACAGGGATTTCTGTGTATCTCTTAGTCCTGTATGTATGAGTTTAAACCTCCACAGCTTAGGCTAATGGGATGGGCTAGAGTGAGGGAGGAAATGACTAGCCCTATATATACTCAGTCTTGGAGAGAGTTTGGGGGGGGGGTAAGGATAGGTGAGCTGTGTCACTGGAGTTCATGTGGGTTTGAGTTTTCATTCTTTGGGTTAATTTGGGAGGGGAGTTTGGTTAAACTGCATGTAATGGAGGACACTGTAAATAAAGATTGCTCACCTGTTGGAATTCATACTGTCTGCAGAGTCTGCTTCCCTACCACCTTCCTTGACGCTTGAGTTATACTACCTCACACTCCCCTCAGCCTCAACCAGGTGTGGCAGATAGCTGCCCATCCCTGAGCCTGGCTCTGCTGCAGGTTTCTTCCTCCTGATAGGGGGTCAACTGATTACTGGGGTTCTGTTTTCTCTTTATTATAGGGTCTTTACTTTACAATATAAAGTGTCTTGAGGCTAGTGTTGTTGTGATTTAGTGCTATACAAGATATAAGAATCAGCACCTCCAGGGGCACTGGTTTAGCTCAGTGGGTGAGCAGGCCACTATATGCTGTATGGCAGGAGAGCAGGGTTCGAGTCTGACTGACGGCCCTTTACTGCATGTCTACCCCTCTCTCCCCACTTTTCTATCTATCCAATAAAGGCTAAAAGACCACAAAAAAAAGAATCTGCAACAAGGACTCCACCAGGTCTGAGGAACACGAGTGAGGGGAGATTGATAGACGGATTGGGGCTGCAGTCTGTCAAGATGTCAAGAGAGCATTGAGAGTAAAAATAAAACTGTCAATTTGGTTTTGGCTTAAAAAAAATTGCTTAGGGTACTTTGGTTGATAAAGGTTTTCTTTTTAATTATGGGCACAATTAAATCTGGAAACAAATCATTATTAACTAGGCCAGGTTCTGCTTAGAAGTTAGTGCCCAAAAGAATTTTAACTATTTAGAGAAAGGAGATTCTTTAGTAATGTATTTGGATTTTTTCAAAGTAGACTAATTAGAAGCAAACAACTACAGCAAGCTGCAGACATGGTAATTTCTTTCATTTTTCATCTTTCTCCATCTTTTAATCTTATCACGTGCTTGCTAATTGATGGACTGGGATGAGAAAAAGAAAGTAAGTAACTTTACATGTTGATAATAATAATAATAACAATAATAACTGTTGTAAAGATTCTTATTCTATTTACCCTTTTCCTCACTCTCCCTCACCTCACCAGACTTACCTTGTTTCCTCTTTTACTTTCTCACCACTGATTGGCTCTGGAGTTTGTCCCTTAATTGAACTCACCTGGCACACATTATATAAGGACTGCTCTCACTTCCAGCTCACTCTTTTCACTCCCACATGGGGCAGCAGCTGAGGTGAGTTTGAGTTGGTCTCCTGCGTTTAAACCTTTATTCTGAAGTTTGACTTATAGTCCAACCTTGTTTTCTCTTTCAGAGGTTAGCAGTCTATGTGTGTTTCCCTTTAAGTTAAGCTGTCACTGATAATAATGAAATAAAACCGAGATATACTGCAACAGATTGATAGTTGTTTTATTTTGCATTCTGACCAGATGAGGCCATGATGATAATAATTTCAACCTTCCTATGAATCTCCTAATTAACATGGTCCCTCAAGCCGGAGCAGTGTTATTGTCATGGATTCACAGCCACCAACTGAAACTTTGAGACATTCCGGTCATGAAAGTCAACCCCCTGCTTACCTGCAACAGTATGATGTTCAATATCCTGGAGCTAGGAGTGCTAGATGCAAAACAGAGAACCAAACTGACTGCCAATATATTGACACAGACACACATGGGCTGCAGGATAATGACCAAGAGGTACAAAGCCAACAAGAGACATGCCCTGATCCTTTACCTACTAACCAAGATGAGGTTATGAGAGAACTTCTGATGATAAAGAGGGAGATCCAGCAATTTATGGTTCACTCATCCTCTCGCCATTCTGGCCGTTCCTCCAGATAATCAATTCAAACTGTCTCATCTACTAAAATCAAACCCTCTGTATGCAATTTACCAGCAGTTCCCCAAACGCAACAGCAACATGAACAGTTCCCAGTAGTTAATCCGTCAACTTGTCAGTCATCCTCTCGTCCACAAGTTAGCCGTCATTCCGGTTCAGTTTCCACTGCTAGCCCTCAATTACAAAATTTGTCAACATTAGATGCTGCAGTTCCTTCAGGTGGTTCGCCTAGACCAATCTTTGCTACCCAAGATGAGATTACCTTTAATTTTCTGGACACACCATTACAGGGTTCCCACCAGATTTCATGTGTTCAACCTTCCTTGCCAGCTGGGGGCTCAGGGGAGCCGCTACAGCACTCCTTCGTGTCCGCTGGAGGTTCTGATGAGCTCTCCCAGCAACCACCTGTCTCTGCTGGTGGCTCAGGAGCCCACACAGACTAGAGGGTCAGCTGGGCCTGTCCAGCATCCTACCGGGCCACCAGAGGTCAGCACACCACCTGGTCCTGCCTCTGCCAAGCCCCATCCGGCCCGCCCAGTGCCTGCCAAGCTGCCCAAAGGTCTTCAGTTATGTGCTCATGGCCGCATCCCATGCGGTTAGCCTCCAGACCTGCTTTGCCACCACTGCTGGCTCCACAGTCGGCCTCCAGACCTGCTTGGCCTGCGCCGTCGACCCCCTGAACTGTTTGGCCTGCGTCATTGACCTCCGGGTCGACCCCCTGAACTGTTTGGCTAGTTTCAGTCATATATTTGTTAGTTCTGGTGGTAAATTGAGTTTATTTGCCACAGACGGTGACTAAAACTAATTTACTCCTGACTCCATGGGTCCTGACATGAACCTCTTAGCACATACTTTTATTCTTCAGTTTATGGTTTTCAGGTCCAAATTGCCCAAATAGACTTTGAAGCTGTAGAGTAATTTTTCAGAAATTAGAAGCCCAGTGAAGTAGGGTGTGTAAGCTATTAAAAAAGAAAACAAAAAACAAAAACCCACAGCTCCATCGTGCTGAAGGTAAAAAACTCTATTGGGAACTTTTGAATGGAAAAGGGAGGAAAACTTGTATTTAGTTTAATTTGCATATTACACAGACTGTGTGTGCTGACTGAACAGGCTCAGGCTGAAGCAGTACAGCACCTGGAGTATTTTCAAGCATCTTTAAAGTTACAGTGTGTAAAATCTCACCGTTAGATGACTGTAGATTGCAGTATATTGAATTCACTTTTCTTATCCCTAGTAATTCGAGGTATGGCAGGTAGGTAGCTCTGCTAAGTCTGACTGTTGTCCAGTATCTTTGTTTCATCTATTTGCTTTGTGGAGGTTACAAAAATCTCTTTAATCATAATTACTTTGTACAAAGGTTTTTTCTGTTCACCAATGTTTGGAATAACTTCTCATAATGTGAGACTTCAGCATTAAATTTTCCAAACAGAATTTTCTGCTTTTAGTTGTATTTAGATTTTGTACCTATATCGGAAGCACACGATTTTTGTTATAAATGTGCAAGTCTTAAATCGGTTCTCGAACGTATAAAAGAAAAACATCTCCACAAAGCTAATGCAATTTTTTTTTAATTGACAAGATGGAGAAAGATGCAATATTGAACTAACAGCTCTATGCCAAGTCATGAAAACATATAGCATTTGAGCTAGCTTTAAGCAGGGAAAACTAGTTCTAGTCACATGGATGACAACTTTAATATAGTGTGACTGAGTTATTTTGCTATTAGACAAACCAAAACATGTATGAGTAACCAGAAACTGTTAGATATACACAGAATGCATAAAGGCAACAAGAGCTGCTGTCATTATGCAGCATCATCTGTGTATGAATATCAGAAGTCTTTCAGTGTGTCTTGGCCCTTGGGGTTCTCCAGCCAATGAGGAGGCCAGCTGGCTTTGACACTGGGTCGCTCCTTCAGCACATTGTAATACTCTCCCAGTTTAGGATAACGCTCTGGAGACAACCTACAAATCAGAATATAAAAAGGATTTCAAATCCCATGTCTACAGATCATCCTTCATTTTACTGATGAGACCACATGGAAATGCAAACAGCCTCTGCGTGCTTACCCAAACCTGAAGAGAGTACCAACTGTTGGAAAAACGACCACGTCTGCTAGCGTGAAAGACGGTCCTGCCAGGTAAGAACCTGAGCCCAGCTTGAAAAAACCCCCCAAAAAACCAGTTTGAACAAATCAAAGCAGGCCGAGTCTGTTTGAGTTTGTGTGCGGGCTGTTCATGCACATACCTTCTGCAGGTAACCCTCCCAGAGTTTGAGTTCAGTGATCAGAGCTTCTTTGTTTCTCTTCAGAGCCGACTCATGTCTCTCACCTTCAGAGACAAACCAGTCGAAGGAGTAGTAGATAACCACATCTAAAGAAACAAAACATTAAAAGATTGCACATTCATCAGAGAGCAGGTTCACATTATGTGAGAATTTTTCCATTTCAAAACATCAGTTATCCAAAGATGCATTATTTTGCACGTTTTCATAAAATTGATTCAAAAATTGTGTGTAATAACTTTTTAAATTTTTTTTATTGAAATTCCCTGAGAGACGAGGCTCAGAGGAATAATAATACTTACTGAGTTTCTCATAGAACGTGAGACCCTCAAACATGCGCTGGTACATCAGCGCTTGTTCTGCTGGGCCATCTGGGATCAGTTTGGTTCCCTGGGATTTAAACTGGCTCTGCCAGTTATTAGGAAAAGACACATTTAACCGTGGCACATTTTGTGATGTTGCGTTCAGTGTGAGTGAACTTTTTTGGTTAAAATGACGTTCTCACCTCCAGGTAAAA
Organism: Tylochromis polylepis; assembly: GCA_015107715.1. Lineage (NCBI taxonomy): Eukaryota > Metazoa > Chordata > Actinopteri > Cichliformes > Cichlidae > Tylochromis > Tylochromis polylepis. The sequence continues at coordinate 51,298 of VVHJ01007970.1, read as the reverse complement.
ACAGGCTGCGTAAGATTCATTGAGAACGTTGTCTCCATGTTTGAAAGTGGGAAGCTGAAAAAGAAATTATAATAGTGTCAGCAAGAAAACTGTCATTAGTTACTGCATAACAGGTTTTAATGCTAAGAGGTTAGGTTAACCTCTTGTGTATCAAACAAATACTCATTTTTTTTTAAAAAATTGATTACTTATTTTAACAAAACTTTATTCGGATAAGATAACACTCTGCAGTGTTTCCAGTATTTGTGGCCAAAGGCAAAATATTGAGTTTCCAGTCTGAGATTTGGAAAGTGTAAAGAAAGATGTAAATTAAATTGTTTATTTTACTAAACTTAGTTAGCTGCAGGTTATATTCAAGAGCACATATTCAATGATAAAACCCCTCATTTGTACATTTTATTTAACACTGTCCTGCTTTTGAGCTGTTGCCTAAATAAATAAATTCAATAAGACGCATGTAAAGTCTGATGAAAATATGCTAGTCAAGTTCAAACTGGTTATCTTAAAGCTCCCATTCATTATTATGCATTTAAACATTTTAAACTAGTCTGTTTTTTATGAAAAATGAAGACAGCTACACGGTGAATTTCTCACCTCAAACGCTTTCATAAACACATTTCCGTTAAGTTTCCTCTAATGTAAACGAGCCGCAACGTTGGTACATTTTGAAACCCGGCTGCAAACTCCCGTGCTCATATCTGCAGCCCGTATCTTTACGAGCACGTGTCAAGCTCACGAGAAATGCTCGTCCAATCAGGTGCAGCAGGGCGTGTCCTGAAGTGTCTTCCTTGAAGGAAAAAAAATCTCCTTGAGTAACGGAATATAAGCTAAATGAAACACTCAGTTTTTATGATTTTGTAAAAGCGTCCATCAAAGTTCACACTATTTGTCGCCATTACTGCAAGTCTTTATCCGTGAACTGTCCTGCAGAGCGAAAGCGCAGACATAAGCGTTTATGACCGTGACATTAACATGAGGTTATTATGCAATGTTATGGTGCAAAGTCAAGCATATCAGTCAGTGTTGTGTTAGTCATAAGGGGTGGTTTGCTTAAAGCTCCTCCCTACCTGTCCCCTGGGGTTTATATCTAACACTTCTTTGGACTTGTGCTCCATTTTTTCGAAGGACAGCAGTTTTTGGTCGTATCCCTGCAGGTTCTTCTCCTCCAGAGCAATCATCACCCTCCAACAGGGAGGAGAGCCGGTCCCCCACAGCAGAGTCATGTCCTTGGCCATGGTTTTAACTTGAGATTCACAGTTTGGACGGTCACTGAATTGGACGCACAAAGCAACAGTGCACAGGGGAAATACTTAGTTACTTTTCTTATGGTTTATAGGAGGGGATGTCAAGCTTTTATAAGAGCGTGATTGCCATCTACTGGTTGGAAGACGAAACTACAACTCTATCGTCATCTTATCAGTTTGCCTTCTTTATATTTTTGATAATCACTGAATGATTTGTTGAAATAATAAAAAAAATTAAAGTATTTGTTTCTTTGTGTATCTTCTGCACTTTCTGTAGTCAGTGACAAGATGGTGATCACATTGTACAGATAAAATAAACAAGCTGTTTTCATGAAGAATAACTGATGGAAAGCTGTGTCAACATTTGATACTATAAAACTTATTTCTGTTCCCGAACATTACTTTAAGTCATTTTATTTGTAAGCACATTTATAAACAACAGGCGTCAGCCTCAGTGATGTAAAATTAAAAGAATAACCCAGTAAAAGCAATAAAAACAACACAATACAGATAAAAAACAAATGTTAAGACTCAGAGAAAAAGCCATGGAATAAAAAAAAAGTTTTTAAATGGGTTTTGAAGACGTTGGTCAGGTCCTGATGTGAAGCAGCAAGCAGGTCCAAAGTTCGGTGGCAGCTACAGCTGAGGCCCGATCTCAGATATATGCAGAAGCATCTGGTCAGTTGACCTCAGCGATAATTTGTAGTAGTTAAAAGATCAGGAAGGTAGAGACGTGCTAATGTATTTGATGACTCAGAAACAAACAAAATCTTAAAATCACTTCTAAAACGCAGTAAAGAACCTGCTCATTCAGGTTCAAAATGTTTATTTATTTATTTGAGAGGGAGATAGATTGATGAGTCATCTGCATAACAGTGACGCTGATTAGTGACCTATGTGCTTTATCATAGCTTTACCTCTTGTAAGATGATTTGTTGCTGCTGTGGTCAAGTTTTAAGAACAAAAAAAATCACATGAAAAATTAAGAGTACAACAGGCAAGCTGTTAAAAAACTGCTAATATTTTTATTCTGTTTATTAGACTTACAGGTATTCTCTGAAATGACAAAGAGGGGATTCCTTGTGTTCAGAGGTCCTTCAGTATGTTATAACCCTGTGGGCTGGCCACCCAGTGTGGGGGCCACGTGGTTTTAATGCTGGCTCTGTTCTTCAGCAGGCTGTAGTACTTGGCCAATTTAGGGTAACGCTCCACAGACAGCCTAAAGAGAAGACACATCATGTTACTGGAAAAAGCCGATTGGACTGCAGCTTCACACAAATCAAGTGCTTAGTCACCCACCCGAAACGAAACACACAAGCGATGCTTGGAAAGACGATCACGTCGGCTAGGGAAAAGGCCCCTGCCAGGTATGAGCCAGCAGCCACCTAGATGTAGAAGTGAAAGACGCAGTGCTGTCAACACAGTGTGCGAGTGCCTTCAAGTGTACACGACTGCATGTGTGCGTATTGTTCATACATTCTCCAGGTAACCCTCCCAGAGTTTAAGTTCAGCAGTCAGAGCCTCTTTGTTTCTCTTCACAGCGGAGTCGTGCCTCTCCTCTTCAGGGACAGAGCAGTCGTAGTAGATAACTGAATCTGAAGCAGAGCACACATTAAGGTGTGACTGTCTTCGTGGCTTCTGTCCCCTCTGTAACTCTGTGCTCAGACTTGTGTAAGTGTAACTTACTGAGTTTATCAGTGAGGGCAAGGCCCTCCATCATGCGCTGGTACATCACTGCTTGGTCCTCAGGACTGTCAGGAATCAGCTTGATGCCCTGTGACTTAAACTGATTCTGTTTCAGCGGAGAGAAAAAAAAAATCAGACCAGTGTTCTAAAGCTAAACAAATAATAAATACAATAAATACAAGTAATTAATTAAAATATTCAAAGTATTTACTTTTTGCTGTTTACCTCGAGGTATAAGCACACTGCACAAGACTCATTCAGTATGATGTCTCCGTGCTTGAACGCAGGGAGCTGACAGAAAGAAATTGGCAGAAGACGTCAGGCTTTGAGGCTCATTATTGTGTAGTGCACCTTGTATCTGTGGTGTTAGTGCCTTTTGGAGCATTTGTTCTAGTATTCTAGTATTTTTGTTAGTATGTTACTTAGGACAAATTACCAGATGCCAGATGTTTGTGTGTTGTACCTATAGTTTGTAAATGTACCATACTGATCCAGCTTGCTAGCAGAACCTAATAATTTAGCACTCTCCCCTCCTCTCTAAATATAGTCAGACTCATTTTTAATGTGATTTGAGTTGTAGTTGATTATAATGAAAAACAAATTTTCTGGTAAATATCTTTGTAAGTATTAGCATTCCATTAATTTGGCCAGGATATAATCAAACACTGTATATATATAAAAGATGGATGTAGTCACCAACATTACTGTTATGAAGCTTCAAGCTGAGTGTTTGCACCGTCTCCATGTTACCTTTTGGAAACAAGATGCCACAAACACACAGTGGATGAGGTAGTTGAATTTAAGAGCACTGCATGCTCATTGGCCAATAACTTGTCTGCGTTTTTGACTGTGCTATAGACCATAGTAGTGATAATAATATTTATAATGATAATAAAAAATGAACAATGCTGTTTTTAAAGACATTTGAAAGTACTACACCTACAGCCTTCAGACACACCTGAACAGGGAGTCTACAGCCATCTTTTACATACAGTCTACAGCTTCAACAAGAAAAGTGTTAGCTGCTCCCACATTGTGCCCACATCTCTGTCAGTAAGAGACTGGTCTTCTATCCCTGTTGATACTAGGCTATTTCAATTTTTAAATGATGTGTGGTGTTAGTTCTCTATTGTCATGGTTGTACACTTTGCTATGATCATTATGGGTGTGGTGCACCTACCTGTCCTCTTGGGTTGATTTCCAAGACTTCCTGAGATTTGTGCTCTCCTTTCTCAAAGGACAGCAGTTTGTGTTTGTAACCCTGCAGCTTCTTCTCCTCCAGAGTGATCATAACACGCCAGCAGGGAGGTGATCCAGCCCCCCATAGCAGATTCATTAATTTTGCCATGGACACAGGGACCAAAGACGCAGCGCTGAGCACTGATTAACAACAACATGAATGAATGCAGGGCTGAACTGCACAAACACGGTAAAGTGAGCAGCAGCAGCGCGTTTTACAGCACCTGATTATTCCAAAGGTTATCCCGTAGAACCACACCACGTGGCTCACATTTACTGAGGTGAATGCTGGGGAAAGGAATGACATGCAGATTCACGTTTGCACTCTATGGTTTTTATTTTTTTTTTATTGCAGAATGTGTATACACGGCATTTCAAGTGAAAGTGTTTATAAGAACGTTCAGCTCACTACAATGCATTCATGCAGTGGTGTTTCCCAGTTTCTTGCGTCTAGACTGTTCAAGTTGGTACGTGATAGAGTGTGACCACAGAGCTCAAATCAAACGTCCAGATAATGCTCCTCTCTCTCTGTTTCTCTCTTTCTCTCTCTCTCTCTCTTAGCGGGGAGCAACACATTTCTTCAATTCACAGAAAGAAAAAAACAAGCCTCATTTGATCCTTTGTCTCAGACTATAATACAAGTTTCTACAGCAATTACAAAAATAATACACAATGTGAACTGCACTAAACATGCACACTGTAGAGTTTACAGTATTTAGGACCTGGCAGCTGACAAGGGCATTTACACATATCACGCAGAATTGTCTGCATGTTCTTCATAATAGATTATTAAAATGTTTTTGTTTTGTTTTTAAAAAAAAAAGTCCATATCTTTTTTTTTTCTTTTTACACTTTACAAACAGTTCCTCTGAGATAAAAACTCCTTTTTTGTGTTTTCAATCAGTCGTTCATTTCAGCATGAGACACTATTAAAGTGGACATATTATGCTTTTCCTCGTTTTCTGGCAAATATACACTGTTACACTGGTGTATGCTCATATTAGATGTGGCCAAAAGTTTCAAGTAAGCGGGTCAACATATATGCAAGTAACCCCTTGAGCCACACACTTCAAACTGAGCCTTTTTTCTTTCCTACTCGTGGCTCTGTATGATCAATGAGAGCGGATATCCCTAATATGGTCAAATCTTTTGTTTTCAAGAGAAAGCCAATCAGAAAAAAGTTGGCTTAAAGGGAGGGAGAGGGAGTTAAAATGGCTTGTATTAAGATTAAAGAGCCCAAAAAATAAAAAATAAAGAGTGGGAAATGAGCACAATGGGTCCACTTTAATGTTATTTAAGGTGCAAGACATCAGAGCTTTGCAAATAAATACTGAACCCCCCCCCCCCAAAAAAAACCAAACAAACCCAAAACAGAGAAGGTTTTCAACAGTAATACTCATGAGAACCATGCCTTAGGTAGTGAAACTTAGGACGTGTATACGTATACTAAGAGAGAAACAGTAAAAAGGTACAGCATCGCCCCTTTTCAGTGAAAGGCACTCATCAGCTTGATAACCTTTCGCGTCCCTACAAAAGCACAGCCACGCTCATTACTTTTCAGATGTGTAGATGCTCTTACTGAGCATCTTTTGTTTTTCTCCTGGGAACAAATTCAAATTCATCCTCGGCCCAGCAAACTTCACAACCACAATTCACAGTTTAAAAGAATGAAAAAACGGTGACGTCACAGCTGCAGACACTCACAAGCGAAAATCATCCCAGCATTCAAATCCTTTTCAGATAAATAAATAATTCAGTGTAGAGGCAGCATCACTGGAATACATTTTCCGTTTCCTTGCCTAACTGAATATAATCAGTCCTTATGAGAAGCATTCCCTCTTTACCTCCACTGTTTCTTCTGGAAGGTGAAAATGTCGTAATGGCTGCAGCCTCTTCACTCAGAAACATCAGGCAGAAAGAGCTGCTGGGAAAAACCTAAGGGGGTAAATGCTGACAGAGATTTGACACAGACATGTGAAGCTGTGTTTCCACGGCGAGAGGTGGATGATCACATCTGTGGCTCTGGGGAATCAGTTAGCCCTAAAGCGAGAGCTTCTTCTGGTGTCAGACCGTTTTTCAGCGTCCGCCTCACTGCAAAGAGAAGACGCAGAGAGTCACCGTGCAGTCAAGTGATGTTTTCATGTTCTCCAGTTCTGCACTACATACTAACTACCAACTGAATGCATGCTCCAGGATTTATAATATACTGTAATTAACTTGCTGAGACTAACAGCTGCTCTGCATGGGGTTTATTACAATCCATATCTTGGCTTGGGTAAGAAACCTCCTTCAGCTGTTGCTTTGCAATTTCTTAGAATCAACACATAACAGTCATATTTACTTGGTTTTAAACTGAGAAATTAAGGGTGAACATTTAATTAAGAGGCCATAAATAACTATTAAACTTCTGCAGTTGAGTGCTTACATTAGGAATCTAATTTTTGACGTGAATAGGTTTTTTTTGAAACTGCACGTTTAAACATGCACATGAGCCCCTAGCCATCTAAATTACCACCTCAGTATTTGCAAACAGACATCTAAGTATTGGATAAAGCCAGATTCCACTTTGATGACTAATAAAAAACATAAACTGTTTACACAGGGAGGATTCTGAATATTACTTTTTATTACTTTATTTATTTCTTATCAATAACACACAGGAACTGACCTGAAAAGTCTGGTGTATGTAAAAGCTGCTTAAGTAATGATTTCTGGCTCAGAGTATGTCGAAAAAATATTTTCTACTCTATCTGAGCACTAAAAGTGCTTTATACAACTTGCCTCATTCACTCACACAAGCACTTTTTTCTATGCAAATGCTCCTATCTGACATTTAATGGATACATCGGAGAGAAACGTGTGGTTAGTATCTTGCCCAAGAATATTTGGCATGCAGAGTGGAGCAGCTGGGGGTTTATGAGAGCCTTTGATTCAAGCATGTGTAACCAGGTCATAAATTACATATTGTTATAATTACGCAAAATGTGTTCTAAACCCCAAACTGTTCCTGATATACCTGACTTTTAGGACCTCCAAACCTGTAGTTATGTTCATTATCAGTTAGAGCCCCTCCTCATCCTTTTCTTCTTCTTCTTTGGTGCAACCCTATAAATTTGGGGTACCCCTTTGGCCTCTCCCCTTTTCTACAATTCCCCTGTGGGAGAGGTCGGTGTCATTTCTTTTCCAAGACTACTTATATCTTTATCCATCCTGATGTTTCTGATTGTGTTTTTTTTAGTTCATTATTGTCATCATTATGCCTGTCTTTGCAAGATGCAATGAATATGTGGTATGTGTGTGCTGCATATGTGTGTAGGCACTGTTAATGCTAGCATGAAGAGATAACTCTTGCTAGCTTGAAAGTTGTGGTGGGTTGAGCTAACCCTCTTCCCAACTGTCTATATTTGGTTATAGGGTGAAGATGAAGGGAAGCCTTTGATTTTATAACAACATACTTTTGTACAGAAGCTTCATTTGGTAGTTTCAAGATAGACTAAATACAAAGTGATCTTCAGTTTGTAATTTTTGGACATTATTCCAGAAAACATCCACAGAAGCTTGATAAAACAGTGAATTAGTTTGGATGAATCTCCCATTAAAAATATATATATATATATTTGGTTTCACGAAGATACGATGGACAGCAAAAACACCCAGCTTGTGGTTTCAGAAGCAGAACTTTAATAACCACAGGGTGTCGTATAAGGGGCTATATAGAGTCCATCTTTTATATACAGTCTACAAGCTGTATTCTACCTCAGGTAGAAAAAATTATGTTTTTTGCCTGTAGTGACTTTAACGTGCTTAATTTCCCCTCACTTTCAGCTATTTATATGAAAGCAGTATCATGGTTTTGATCTAACTAGTGTAAAGTGTTTTTGTTTTGTTTTTTTCTTTTTTGCAAAATCTCAAACTATATTTCCCATATTTTTTCTTATGCTTGTTTCCTGATGTCTTCTTGGACATGTTACCCATCATCCACTATGCGGTCAGCTTCTTAGATTAGATACATTTTCATGGCCATGCTTTCAGTTCAAAAACCTGACATATTCAGAACTTAAATTAGCATGAAGCACGCAGCTGGGACAGAGGCGAGTTCGTACATGATTTGCGGTTGGCCCTGGACCTCCTTCTCTCTCTGGGCTGGGTTCTGGTTCCTGGACCCTGAGTGGCTGACCTCACTATGCGCTCCATGATTTCGTCTGCAGCATCATCTCCACAGATCTGAGTGTCCTCCACAGGCGGAGTCCATGCCTGCATGCTGCGACCTGCATAAACAGGTGAGAAAATCTTTAGCAGAGAAATCCTTTCGAGTGACCCAACTCCAGAAATCTCCTGCCTTCCTGCCTTCCCCACCTCCTCGTCCAGGCCGTGACCTGGTCCGTGTCCGCAATCCCGGCACGCCGCTGCCCTCTTTGTCACTGCCACTGAGGCTGGTTCTCAGCACTGCTTTCATGTGCTCGTGCTCTACAGCATCCTCGGCATGCTCCAAACCCTGAGGCTGCTCAATGTCCTGACCCCCACTGGGGGCGCTGTTGTTGCTCCCTGCGCTATTCCGACCACACTGTTGGAGCGAGACAGAATCAAAGCGAATCAGAATTTAGGAGCTGAGTATTTTGAACTTTAACTCAGCAAAGTCGAAGCACCAAGAAAAACATCCAACTGCAAACAGTACAGCGCCTGGTGCCTTTGACTGATTCAACCACTCAGATGTTAATGTCATTTAGATGCAGTTAGTGGATTCATGCACACAAACACACAGACAGGCTGGCACACATGTTGATACCTCACGCTCCTCTTCATCATCAGACTATGGGAGAAATAAAGTGTGAAAGTCAAAGAATAGTTCAAAGAAAATGAAGCGAGAAAGGTGAAAAAGCAGCACTTCAGTTTGAAGAAGAAAACAAGAACAAAACGGGGTTGGAAGTCACATGTGTTTGAGAGAGAGAGAGAGATGCTCACAGGAGTGTTTACATCCATGATCATCTTTCCTCGGGTCTTGTTGCGCTCGCGATGGTCAGCTCGTTTCTGTTTCTGCTGCAGCACACGCTCTCGGGTGGTCCGGTACTCCAGCGCAAACTCGCTGAGGATTTTACTGAACCTGTGGACGCTGATCTCTCTCACACTATAGGCCGGGTGACCGAGGAACAGCAGGAAGGAGTGGAACCTGAAAGGAAATAGATGAGGGTGATGGCAACACTTCTCTACCTCATGTTTTATGTGTTGCAGTGCACAGATTTTCTCATTCACACAGCACAGTGTTGGTTTTAGTAGACTAATTAGGTTTTTTTATTTCTTTCTTTAGTGGTAAACATCAAAAATAAATGATTCAAACTGTGAGAGGAGCTACCTGTTGATGATCCTGCGGTGAACAATCTTGAGGATGATGATTCTCTCTGCGCAGTCTTTGAGGAAGTCGGACATCTTCTGCTTCAGCTGGGGCTTCATCTCATGCTTGGCAATCACCTTCAGGTGGTCCCACGAGGCTTTGCAGCGCCGCTCCATCTGACACAAGTTCTCCTGCAGCTGGTCAAAATCCACCTGTTGAAGAAAACATTTATATAATCCAGTCACCCAAACAGACAGCACTTTAATCACCTTGCATCTAAAGTAAAAACACAGGATATCTTAGTGCCAATTTACAAGATTTCTGTAAAATGATCCTAAAGATTTAATGAATGTCTGTATGTCTGTTCATCTTTATGTCCTTGGCCTATCTTGAATTTTATTTTTAAAATTATTCTCAGTTGGTTTGGATGAACAGTCCCTCAAATGGTTTCAGGTCCATTTTAAAGTTCACTTACCATTTGTACAGGTGTTCCACAAGGATCTATTCTTGGACCTCCTTTATTCACTCTATATGTAAGCAATTTTATTTCTGCCACCCAAAACTGCAATGTAGAATTTATATGCTGATGACACTATTGTATATGCCACTGGCCCTTCACTTGATCTGGCCATTGCATCTACAGTTTAATCTACAGTGGGTCAAAATTCTTTGGTCATACATTAATTTAAGCTCTAATAAATCAAATTGCATGATATTTACAAGGTCACCTAAAAGTATCCAACCATATTTGAAACTTTCATGGTGATAGAATTTAAACTATTAATTGTTATAAATATTTAGGACAACTACTCTTGTACATATTTTTTTGTAAATGTGTGTGTCTAATGTTACCTTTTGTGGCATTCATCCTAAACCTCACAAAAATATAACACTAATTTTAACCTAAAAACAAGTCTCAACCTTCAAAAACGCCCTGGAATCCCACACACACATTCAACCAACAATTAACCAAGGATACACTTTTCCTCAACAGCTTTTATTTGCATGTTTAACGGGTATGGTCCCATTCCTGTTCTGCTCTGAAATTTAAATGATTATTGGGTGCGGTTTGATCATTTGATTGTGGCGTGAGGTGGTTCCAACATCCGTTCAGTCAGGGAAAAAAAATTATGTATTATCTTTTTAGGTTTTTGAACTTATTTTTACAAAGTTCAAGGAAATTTAACTCTTCATCTTTTACAGTGTAGAGATGGAGAATAGTTTGTGTGGAACAATTCCAGCAGCGAATGCAGAACATACTTTCGCAGAACGCGTGATGGCTCCTATCTCAGAGTAGAGGTCGGTGCTCTGAGGGAAGTTTTCCACCACCACAGAGCAGACGTGATGGAGCAGTGACTGCTTATGGACCGTGTCCTTCACTTCTGGAACCTTCTCCAAATAGGTCAACTCAAAGCCTTTAGCCTGGGAACAGGAATGTAGCGTTTATTTTGAGAAATAACTCAGATTCTACTGAGTTGTCTCCCAGTAATCTGATGTAATAGTCGTGACTCACACTGGTGCCGTTGAGGAAGTTTCCGATGGAGAGCAGCGTAGAGAGTACGTAGCGGATAGTTTTGTTCTTCTCCAGCTGATCCATACCCTCCTTCAGATCCTGCAGTGGCTCTGCTACTTCCTAGGAGCAGGAAAACACACACACACACACACACACACACACTATTATAGAAGTTAATTATGACTCCCAAAGACATGTGTTTCATTTGTCTGCCATTAAATAAACAGCGAACAGGTGCATGTTGTCTACCACCTAAAATCATCTGCTCTTGTTTAAGGTCACAAGAGGTTGCCACAGAGGTTGCTGCTTCGGTCAAACTTCAGTACGAAACATGTTTCTGATTAAGTCGACCTCTTGTTTCTGTGCAGCCGCTTCTCTTGAGTGCATGTGTTTGTGTGCCTGCATGCTATGCTTCCCTCCATTAAAGCTTCCACTACCAGAGCGAAGCCGGGAGCATGGCTCTGCCGAATATGTGGTTGGGAGAATCGTGCCTTACATGGAGATTAAAGACAACAACATCCTGCTAGATGCTGTAAAATTTACAGGGCAGTAACAGAGGGGCAGCATGTTTCTCATTCTCCAGGCTTTGGCTTTGAACTTCTCCTCCTGGATGCATTCTTTGCTCGAATAAAACATGACGCCATGCCAGAAGAAGATGAGGTGCCGCTAATAAGCGTGCATATTTTGTCATGATGTAACTGTGTTGATGCTTTGCGGATGTTCTTTGTACTAAAAGGATGTTGATACTTACTGACATGGGTATAAAGAGTACACACAATAAGCACACATGCTGAGCACATTTACTCTGTGGTCTGTTTCTGCTTTAAGGAAACAACTTTTACTTGCTAAGTATTATTTCAAATGTGGATGTAGTGATGGCGTTGGTTTAGCTTTCCCTCCCCTTATGGAAAGTATCGAACATTTTTCTTGACACTCTTAATGTTTTTGTTGCTTCACCTTCTCCGTTGCCTCATAGTCCATTTTGAAGGCCCAGAGCTGGAGTCTGGCAGAGAGCTCACTGATGGAGGACAGGGTGAGGAGAAACTGCTCTGCAGAGCCCAGTGGGACATCAGGGTTGGCCAGCTGAGCCTCCTGAATCTTCTGCTTCTCCTCCTCTGTGGGGATCATCGTCAGGATTTTCTGTGAGGGAAAAAATGAAATTGTGGGATTAGAGAAGATCTAATGGATCTAATAGTGATCTAATTATCACTTCCTTTCTTCTTCACCATTGTTTGAATCTCTCACCTCTATGCCCTCCTTGTTGAGAGCATACTCGTCAAAGTTGAGGATGGCTGTCTTGATAGTGCGAGGTGGAGGCAGGACCGTCAGACCAATATTGATGGCGTTGCTCCTCTTAGAATCCAAAACAATGATCTCTTGGCGTTTACCATCGGCCGCTGTTTTCTGGAGCATAAAAATACAGACAGGTGAGGTTCACTGCTGGATCTCTGTTTTGCTCCCTCCATTTCTCAGTGTGGTCTACTTTATGGGCTTGTAAGGATTAGAGGGACCATCACTCAGGTTACATTGATTGCAGCTGTGAGAACTATATGGGCAGTAGAAGCAGGAAGTACCATGACAGATTAGATGTATACTAGGTGTGTGTGTGTGTGTGTGTGTGTGTGTGTGTGTGTGTGTGTGTGTGTGTGTGTGTGTGTGCATTCTTATTTATGTGAGTGTCAATGTAGGGGTATCAACCTCACCGCCATTATAAACTATTAAAGGAAGGAAGTCATAGCATGTCAACAGTTAACAGTGTAACAGAGTAGGTGCAAAGACCTTGTTAGTGTCACTGGTGAAGCTTAAACTGGCCTGTGGATTTGCTGCACTCTGAAGCCCCTCATATTCAGTGACTCGGAAATGAAGTGCTACACAGATTGGCGCTTTTACAATACTTCCTGTGAAATTTCAACAACGTGAATCTGCACTATCAGCATGAAGGAAAAGTTAATATAATGTGTAGGAATTTAAGTATAAGTAAGTACAACACAATGTGAGCTTGTACAAACACCACAAGACCTTTCTTCCATCCAAACAGAGACTTGTGACTGGTTTTTTTTTATTAGAACAAGACGAGGATTAACATGTGTCTTGTTGCAGGTATGCAGTATGTAAACATAGTTTATATTTTTGATGTTTCCTTCCAATAGCTTTAAGCTTGGGATATTATTTTGAGGTACAGTGAACAGACTGAATGGCCCAGTTAAAGTGTGTAAAATCTCATCACTAGGTATCAGTACACTGCAGATTGCAGTCAAAGGAATTCAATTTTTTTTTACCTGTCCCAATTCGAGTGCATAATCCTAGCTACGGTGGCCGCTGTAGTGAGTGTAAGCTGTCAGTGTGCTGTTTACCTCAGCTGTCAACATGCCATGTGTCCACATCTATTTACTCTGGAAGAGGTGGTAAAGCTTTGTGAAAGGAGCCTGATACAAGTCAGTGAAGCTCACTTTTCTCGAATTGCAGCAATACTGACATGAGTTTCTGAGGATATCCTGAACTTTTCTCTTGGTAAGCATTGCTGTTTTGAACACTGTTATCTGCTGTTAGCTTCTGTTTGTTGCTGTTAGCCAGTGTTTGTGAAACTTTCTTTGAAGTCTATTTAAGGATTATTAGCAAATAAATTCTCATATGATAAGAGGAGATTGTTTATCAGAGGAAAATTGTCATTATTATGACACCTAATATTAGCTGACATGATGGTAGCTTATAACCAGCTCTTGCTGTTGTTTTTCCGGCTCATTGTCAACTACCCAGAGACAGCGTGTCTACTCTGCAGACGGTATGCAACTGCAACAATACTGGGAATAAATAAGCATGTTTATAGCATGTTTTTGTGTGTTAGAGCCCTGAAATCAATTCAGGAGATTTTTTTCAGATGCTGGTTGCATTCTCTCTTTTCGTTGCATTTTTCCTTCTTTGATGAACACGACCCCCTCTCAGATGATAAAACATTGGTATGAGCCTTCATATTCAGAGTCTGAAGGTGCACACATGAATTAAAACACAGAAATGCCCGAGTTCCCTTCTCCCTTTGTTATACTACATATGTGTCTGCTGTCTAGCCACATACATGATTGGTGGGAAAACATGGGGACTTCACAAACCGGTGCCCAGTCGTATGTATTTTTAATGGATTAATTCTAAGTTTATGAGAATGCATCAATTTGTTGGAAGATGTAATTACACACTAATCAATGTATATTTATGAGTACAACATTCTTTTTTTTCCTGTTAAATAAATCTTTAAAAAAAAAAAAAACGACGTACCTTTAAGGTTTTGAAAAACTGCATATTTAAAAGCAGTAAATGAATGGAGACAAAATAAATACATGTTACAAAAGTACATCGGCTGTAGAAGTGAAACCTTATTTGATTTTAAATATTCAAACCACACAATTTTATTAGGAAGGTTAAGAATGCACCTTATGAACAGCAGAGCAACATGAGTAAAGCTTCTTCTGACCTCTGATGGCTTCAGTGCACCGCTGGTCCAGTTTGCCTGCGCTGCTTTGATAACTACAGACCACCATCATGCTGTCACATTATTTGTAAGTCCAGTGGCTGAACTGAAGTGAGCTACTACTAACTCTTTCAGCTCAAAAATATATTGGGTTTTTTTTTTGGTAGCAGTGGATCAGGAGTTCAAAGTGCGAGAAGCTTGGCTTTATCTCCTCTTCTTTGCAGACCATACTTTTCTTATTTTGAGGCTTTGTGAGAATTACAAACGATCCAGAACTGGACCGTTTGATCAGGATCAAAACACACATGACCTTGTTCAACCTGTGAAAAATCTGCTTTAAAAGTACTAAAAAACATAATGGACACAGAAACTTTTAACTGCTTGACAAAGATTCAATTCGTTTATATGAAAAGCAAATTTTAAAATACTTCTAATTATTGCTATTAAATGGATAGCCTCACAGCACTTCTCTTAGATACTACTAGAACTAATTTTTGGAGTCAATATCGTACAGTTACATACCTTTGTAACTGGTATTTCCTTTGACTTTGACTCAAACAGGTGTTCCAGTTTGGCTGTGTCCAGCTTCACCTGTTCCAGTTTGGACCAGAATGAGTCTCCACTCCTCTTGTAGTCCCTGTACTGACAGTCTGTCGGACGCACCTGATCACAAACAAAACAGGCACTGAGTGCATCAGATAGAGACATGTGTCAGACTCCCACTTCCTACAATAAAAGAGGTAAATGAGAGACTCTGAACTCAATGAACCACAAATACCAGCAGCCAAAGGAACATGTTGAGTGAGTCATTGTTTCTGGTGACTGTTTCATCTTAACTGGCTAATGGAAACATGGAGTTAAAAAAAACAACAACAAAAAAACAACTTGGTATTTTGGCCCACAGCATCTTCTGCAATAGAGAATACGGACATAGTCAAATAGATTTTGAATGCTTGTATTATTTAGGCCCTCGGGCAGTATTAGAAATCACCACGTGAAGTGAGGAACACTGTGAGTGAATATACTTCATTACTGCATCCACAATTCCAAGTTACAACTCTACTGTGCAAGCAAAAAAAAAACACAGACGAAAGACAAACTAAACCTACTCTAGGACTGAATTTAGTTAAACTGTATCGAGCCAAACCAGAGAAAAGTGTTGCGGCCTTGTTTGGAATTCTGTGGAAATCATCAAAGTCCTCTTGACCAAAGAATTCAGGGAGCATTCAGCTTGTTATCAGTGCACAGTTTAAAAGCCACCATCTATGATGGCACGGTGATGCATTAGTGCACACTGCATTGGTAATGCATTGGTAGAGTTGGTGGAATTGGACAGCTTAGGTTCTGAATGCTTACAATGTGCAACACAGTAGGAATATATTTTTCAAAGTGTAGTACCAATACTCTGTTGTCTGTTTTTGATGTGTTATTGTGTGCTATTGTCAGTTGAATAAGGGATTTAAATGATTTGCAAATTATAGCATACTGTAACGCTGTGGAAAAGTCTTCACCCACCCCTCATTTCTATATATTTTGCTAGCAAAGTGGGAAATATGCACAGCAATTTATTTAAACGTCAGCAAACATACTTGGAAATATAGTATAAAAGGCAAAAAAAGAGAGAGCCTCAAAGTCCATATTCAGTATGACCACCTTTATTCTTCAACACAGCCTGAACACTCTTAGGTAAACTTTCCTGTATCTTCTTTTAGTAATCTTCAGGAATAGTTCTCCAGGCTTCTTAAAGGACATTCAAAGCTCTTGTATCAGGATGATCCCGCACTGCTTCAATAATGTTGAGGTCCAAGCTCTAGGGAGGCCAATCCATGACTGATAGTGTTCCATTGTGCGTTTTTCTATCCAGGTATGCTTTTGCTGCATTGACAGTGTGTTTTTGGATAGCTGTCACGCTGTAAAATGAAGCCACCGCCAATCAGATGCTTTCCAGGTGGTATTTTATTGCGCTGTATCTGATGGTACTTTTCTGCATTCATAATTCCATCATTTCTGACAAGATCCCCACGTAACACCACTGGCTGAAACACAGCCCAAACCATAACAGTAGACAGTCACTGTTGGACCTCTCTCCTGACCGGCTATGTACACGTTGATGAAGGTTTGAAGCAAAATTTAATTCATCACTCCATAAGACCTGTTGCCACCAATTTTCCGTGCAGTTCTTGTGTAATTTGACTCCCCTCAACCTTTTCTCCATCTTTCCCTTCATTAAGAATGGCTTGTTCACAGCATTTCTGATGAGGTGATTTGTGTCTCCACCTGGAATTAAACCACCATCTTTCACTGCCAGGGTACAAAGGGCTGATCTGAAGGTGGTTAATAAAGCAGCCAATGTCCAAAGAAAAACTCAAGACATTTCCATGGCACTTTTTCTCAATGTTTTACACAGCATCCCAACAAAACTTTATCAATACAGCAATGAAATTATAACGTGTGTGGGTTTTTTCTCACCTCACTCCAGAAGAGTCTGATCGTCTTCTTCTTTTTGTTGAAGAGAGGCGGCTCTGGGGGAGGAGGCACTGGAATTAGGGCGTTAAATGAAGGAGGAGGCGGCGGCCTCATACTGCCAAATAAGGGTGGAGGCGGAGGGCAACTGCCCAACATGGGTGGGGGTGGCGGGAAGCGGGGGATGCAGAGTGGAGGTGGGGGCAGGGGCGGGAGCTCGCCGCAGCCCCCCATCAAAACGGCATCCAGGATGTCCTTGTCGTCTTCCTCTGTCAGGTCGGTGAAGTTGATGTCCCCGATGCGTAGCTCTCGAGGGCTGGCCAGCAGCTGGTCCCAGATCGTGTCCGATTCCTTTTTGGGCGGGGGAGGAGGGGGCTCGTTGGCCGGGCTGTCCAAATGAGCGTGAGACACGCTGATGTCCTTGATCAAGTCTCCGAACCGCTCGGCGATTGGTCGGATGCTGCCGCGATGGTCCGACTTCTCATCCCTGCTGTTCTTCTCTTGGTCTTCCTCAGGTTGCCTGTTAGCATCCTGCTGCACCTCTTTGTCCCCCCTCTCCCCTTCCTCCTTCTCCTTGTCCACATCTTCCTCTTCCTCCTCATCACTGGGCTTCTTGTTCTGGGAGTACAGCATGTCTAGCATAAAGAGTTTGCTGTTGAGGAGTTTGTTGCAGTTCTCATTCACCTCTGCCTCCTTAAAGCCTGGAAAGAGGGTGGTGTGGTTAAAGAAGGAAGTAAAAACAAAACGCACACTACAGCTCACATCCAGTGACCTTATAGTTTCATTAGAGTGAAATGAATCATGAATGCAGGTTCTTGAAACCAAATCTAAATCATAAAAACTAAATTTTTCCCTTTAAAACCCACCACTCTCATTGCTGCCCCTCTCCTCTCTTTCCAGAGTACTGCTGGCGGAGGAGATGCTGGAGGCTGAGCAGTTGTCCTTCTCGTTTACTTCCTCATTCTGCCGTTCCTTGTCGCTCAGGATGCCACTGTCCTCTTCTGCCTCCTCCCTCTCCTTCTCTGGGTCCTCTGCCCGTTCCTCAACTCCTTCCTCTTCCTTTTCTGCTGCCACTTCCTCCTCTACTTCCACGTCTTTCTGTTCTCCCTCTTCTTCCTCCTCCACCTCAGCGGTGGCTTCTGCCTCTTTCTCCTCTGCTTCTACGCTGGCACTGAAGTCGTCGGCTTCTCCTGTCACGAAAACATCAGAGTTATTTACCTCCTCTCACGATTTCATACAACTTCCATTGGAGTTCAATCACACAGAAACATACTGTATGGCACTACATATGACATATCTATGACGAAATACTGTTTGAAAGATGCATTTTAAAGGCACCTCTGTTGTTGGTGACAAGAAAAACAAAAACACAGACACTCAGTATAATGTAAACAATACGGCACATACACAAAGCCAGGCTGTGGCAGGACCAGGATATGAGCAGGAAACGAAGAATTAAGTTCCTGTTTACACCGAAACACACACACACGTGTACACGGTACACACCCGTAACTCAACAGCACAGTCCACACACTGAGGCAGGCAGGGTTAGAATAACACGACAGTGCGAGGCCTCAAACACCGGCCTGTGTGAGCGACACAACCTCAGTTTGTGGCTTTGCGTGCACTCCCAAAACAAGGCTGTTTTCTTGCATAGATGTTTTGGCACCTTCAAAAATGTCTTACAAAAGTTCATTTCACCCTTTCACCCATATCTCCTCACTCTTTTTCAAAAGTATCTTTTCCCCTTACTACTTTCCACAATCTGTTTCCCTCCTCCTGCTTCTTTTCCCTCACGTCTGTATGTCAATTTAAATGGCGAGCTGCAAAGTAAAAACCATTTAAGGTCAAGAATAAGTGCCGTGGGCCGCTCAGATAGGAACTGAACAGGACGTCCTCTGTTTTTAATTATTAGCTTCCAAAGTATTTGCCAGCATAATTGGAGACCTTTCACACATCATTGCAACTGTCTGTACAGACAGTCTATGGTTACAGGTAACATTAAAAATGTTACTAATATTAAAATAAATCCATATTAATCTTGGCAGTGAAGACGTCATGAGAATCTAGCTTTTTAGTTAGAACTGGATCAAGTGACCAGAAAACCTTCCTTAGTTACACTGCAATAGGCCTAGGCTGCATTGGGCTTCCCATGATGCACTGTGTGTTTCTTCTTCACTCACCTTTTTTCCCCCTCTGTATTTATACACCACTCATTGCATTTGATCATTAGTTATTATCAATATATGCCTCTCTTCCACAGTGTGATTTCTGTGGAAGTGGATCCTCCCCTCCCCCACAGCTAGTCATGACAGATGGCTTCGTGCTATAAAGTAGTTTTTCCTTCCCACTATCGCTAAAATGCTTGCTCACAGGGGATTGTCTGATTGTTGGGGTTTTCTCTGTATTGTTTTAGGGTCTTTACTTTACAATATAAACCAACTCTGGGCAATAAATTGAACTGAACTGAGTTAAAAACGTATCCAGACTTCCTTAGCTCTCTCTTGAGGGCTGTTTTCACTCCCTTTTGGTACGTTGCAGTCAGTACTGAGTAGCAGCTGCTCCCAACCTTGATGCCTTTAACGTCTAAAACTTTAAATGTATCATAGTAGATCCATGTTGCCTTTCCATGCATTAAGGAGCTGTAACTCCATTTTCAATTTCAATTCAGTTTTATTCATATAGCGCAAAATCACAACAAGAGTTGCCTCGAGGTGCATTATATTGTAAGGTAAAGACCCTAAAATAATAATAAAACATTCCCAGCTTCTCATCAAGGTATGAACCTAAACATTACCCTGTTATTGTTGTGTGCAGGATCCATACCAGTCTGCAGTAGTAGTAATATTTTAGAATACATATGGGTGCCAACTGGCATAACAAGAGGGGATTATGTCTCCTAATAATCAATCATTCACATTCTCATTGACAGATCGATGCATCGAACACGGTTCTCAGCAATCCTACCAGTCTCAGACGGCGTGTAGGGAACGATGGTTGGAGTCTCTGCTTCAAGATCAGCCTCTGCGTCCTCCTGGGAGGCGAAGGAGGACGGCGTGCTGCTGCGTGATGATGATGGGGGCCAGGCTTCCGAGGGTTCAAAGTTCAGGTCAATGTCAGGTTGATTCCTTGACACCCTGGCGCGCTCCCTCTCGTACTCTTCTGCTGCCAGACGTTCCACGTTCTTATATCTGAAAGATGGAGAGGGAGAGAGGAAAAGGATGGATGTAAAAAACAAGGGGGGAAAAAAGAGAGCTTTAGACAATGTTCTGTCTGTCTTGGCTCTCACAGCAGCGCCATTCTCAGTGTTAGTCTTTGCCAACTTGCCCAAAACTAAACCAATTATCACTGCTCTCTGCCAAAGTACCTGAGTTCATTAAAAAAAACGAAAACTCCCACCCAGCCTTTTTTCCCCTCTGCAGCTGCCATGCCTCTTCAGACTCTAATCCCACCTCTCTCCTCTACCTCGCCCCATTAATCGTTCACAAAGCGTTCGGTGCGTTCATCAATCATTTCCTGCAGCACAAGGGTTCACTGTCTTGCTCCCCACTATCCTCCTGTCCTCTCTAGCCAAATGCTCAGCTTTCAGCAGCAGTCCAAACATGCAACAACAGGGAGGTTAAAGAAGAGGAGGAGGAGGACAGGGGAGTGCAAGGAGAAGGACAGGAGAGAAGAATGGGAGAGATGGAGAGAAGTTAATGTTAGTTTGGCTGCTCTAAAGGCTAAACATCAGAAGTGAATCAGAGTAAACCTGTTCAAGATGTGCCTCGATCAGCTCTGCTCTCAGGTCCATTTCCCCCCTCTCTCTCTCCTCTTCTCCTCTTCCTCCCTTTCTCCTCCTACCAAATCTTGCCATTCAACCAGCTAGCCAGAATGGAGATTTAGTGGCATTGATTCAACCTTCTCTCTCTCTCTCTCCCTCTCTCTCTTTATAACTCCTCCTCTTTCCCACCGAACCATGAATGTGTTGAGCTTCTGTTCAGGGTTCATTAGCATCAGTCCACTTCAGAGGTCTGAAGAAACAAGATACTAGCATGTGTTGGTGTGCATGTGCATGCTGGAGCAAGTGAGCTGAATGTACATCAGGTGCCCAAAGCAACAGGCAAACTCATAAAAGCTCCAGCTGTTTATGTCAACAAATCACTTTTAAATAAACTGCTCGCTATATCCGTCTTTAAAGGGGGGACCTGCTATGCTCATTTCCAGCTCTGGGCCTTTATTGGAGCAGATTTACATCACTACCAGTTCAAAATAATCCTTATGTTATACTGGGCCCCACTGAAGCCCCACAGTACTGTTGCTGTTGTAGCTTTTTTTTAACCACTCTTTAAGTTGACTATCTACTGATTGGTTGCCCCTCACAACTTAAAGACTTAACAGCAGGTGGGTGGGGCTTTTCTACTTACAACCAGAGCTGTGCACCTGAGATGACCATATTAGGGATATCTGTGCTCCCCAATATAAAGACATAGAAAACAAAAACCAGAATGTGAGCATTTAGAGTGCTTGAAGCCTGAGCTTATATAGAAAAGCACTTAGCCTAAATGGTAACGCTATAATAACTTGCGCATCACCTCCTTTGTTCTTGTTACCTGACCTGTCTACACTATGACATCTATGACTATTACCTGTATTCTTATGTAAACTGTGTTTGTGTCAGTAAAATTTAACAAGAAACCCCCTAAAAAACGTAAACACAAGAGCTTAAAGCGCTCTTTAACAAAGTTTTTTGTTATGAGTGCTATAGCTAATCATTAAATCATTAATTAAAATGTTTCCGCCAAAGATTTGACATTTTTGTTTCAATTTAAAAAAACAAAACAAAAAACAAAACAAACTTTTAGTCCAAACATAATATGTGCAAGGAATTTATTTAAAGATGAGAACATCTACTCGACTAAGTTGTGGTTTTCCGGTGTGTAGTCATGGTGCAATTTTTTTTAATTCTGCCAATTTTCATCATGTTTTAGAAAGATAAAGACATAATGTTTCTACAGCCAGTTTTGGCAACGGGGAATTGGACCACCAGAGCCTCCTCTTTTGATCTCCACACAATCTACAATACAATTCAGCCCTTCCTGCGGTTGTGCCCACAGGAAGGTGGACCCATGTTGGTCTTTCAGGCTGCGCCAGGCCCCAGTCACTGGGTGCTCTCCCTCGAGCAACTCCGGAAACGAGTTCCATCACACACCCACCCACCCTTAACCCACTAATCAGTATACATTAAGGAAATGCTAGAAAAAAGTAAAAGAAAGGAAAAAAGAAAAACTCAAAAGGACATTGTTGTTTTTATGTTGTATTTACGAGATAAATGTAGTTAAATACAGGCTTATTTGTTTGTAATAGTGTGTAATAGTAACCAGGTGTAATAGTATAATTATTTCAACCATTTCGCTCTATTCACTCATTTTATTTGCATCAATTTGAAGCAAACAGACTCTTTTAGATGAGCTCTGCTTGTTGTCTGTTATTAAAGCCATTGGATTTTATGCACATCCTTCATGACCAGGTGGTCCAGTGCTGCTTGCCAGCTAAACACTAAGCTGGGGTATTAAAAAAAAGGTCATGTTTTTTCTGATAACCATGACACCAAAATACACCGTAAATAAATCAAGAGTGATGTCGTGGATAAATGTCCCACATGCTCACTCAGCAGCTCATCTCCAGCTCTGGCTTCTGTCTTTCTCTGCCTTATTTCTAGTTGAATCCAAACTTTTCCCTTTTTTTTCCCCTTTTTTCTTTTTTGCTCTGTCTTATTGACTCTGTGTGCTGTTGCATTAACTGAGCTTTAAATGGGGGGTGAAACAAGCCTGGGGTAAAAAGAAAAGCAATAGTTCTCGGCACACACTCTCAGAAAGGGGAGAAGATGAAGAAGAACAATAAGGAGGCTCAAATATCAATGATGACCAGCATAGTGGATATGGCATTTATCCAGTTGTTGTCAGCCCTTATTGATATATATGATCAGTCCTAAAGGGGATCATGACCTCCGTAACCCTTCTGAGTAAATCTCTTTCTTCCTGTGATTCCCATCTGCACACAAACACAGATTTATTAGCCTCATGAAAATTGTGTGTGTTTGTGTACACACAATTTTGTGTGTGTGTTAGTGCGACTACACACAGTTGAGTAAAAAGTGTGGCCGTGTACATGCACGTGCATGTCCATTCAGTGTGAGAGGCTTGACAAATCCAGGAACCTGATTTTCTCACAGCACGCAGCCAAAACAATCAGGCCCTTGGCAGAGAGCCGCAGTTAAAATATAGCTCCTTAAAGACGTGACAAAACAGGGAGACGGAGCAAAGAAAATCAGTTCAGTACTCCCCCCACCCCTCCAGCCTCTGGCAGGCAATGGGCACCTTTTAACCTGCGAACAATTACGCTATTACCGAGCTTCCCAAACCAGCGGCTCAAACCTAATCCCAACTGATTCAGCGGCTCTGTGTTGTTTTGATTTATTGTACACACACACTCACCTCTCCTCCCGCGCGAGCCGGGCCTCTTCCATTTTATCCACATAGCCGCGGCTGTGAGAGGCACAACAAACAGACTGTTTTAAACGGTAGCAATCATATCACGCAGATCTGTCTAACGTGTTTAACCCACAGTCCCACACCTTTGTCATATGTATGATATGATCTATTCTTGTCAGACTGTTAAGTAATTTATGAAATGGAGATAATTTATAGCTCTCTGGAAGAAAGTCTTGATACTCACCAGCCATCGTGTAACACTTTAAAACACTTGTTTGGGAAGTTTGCTCATCTTGGAGCAAACTTCTGGAAGTAATACTTGTACCACCATCATTGCTGTAGTATAATTCTCCAACAGCTTTCATTTCAAGATTGCTTCAGGGCCACGTCTCTTTTATTATTTTTCCGGTCTAATGATTTTGAGTTTTTCAGGGTTTGGAAACATAATTATTCATTCTACAAACTAAAACGGCTTTTATTGATTTATTGTTCTTGCATGAAATATTTTATGATCAAAGATGCCTCACCTGTGCTTGTTCCTCTCCTCTCTTTCTATTTTCTGTAACCTCTCTTCTCTCTCCACACGCCGGCGCTCTCGCTCAGCTGCCAAAGATTCTTGGTGCTGGCGGTAGGATGAGGACAGAAGGCCTCCCAAAGCAGGTCTGAAGGAGCAGAGACAGAGTGAGGAAAAGGGTTCCTTCATTTATTCGTTTTTCTTTTCATGTTCCCTGTCATCCTGATTTCTGTTGCAGAGTTTTAATCCACTGCTCTCTTCTGATAAACTGTTAAAACAGCCATAACACAACATACGCTCCTTGCATAAGAACAGCTCCTATGTGTTTAGCTTTAATAAAGTTTAGATCTGGATAAATCTGGAACCAACTAGCTTAGATCATATTCACTTTAGTATGTCATGGGCATGAAAGCACGGTGGGGCTGCACATGCTCCGTATTTTTTACATATGTGAGTCTGACCATGAAAACACAAATGAATCTCTTCCTGTGTGTGAACCTGTTTACAGTCTGACGGTGCGTTATTTTAAGCACGTTTCCACACCTCACGTGTTATTGCTGTGGCTTCTCACCTTGAGCTGGTAGGTGTACTCGGGGTGCTGAGCGAGGAGTAGGACGTGAGGGCTCCGTTCCTACGGGAGAAAAACAGGGAGAGTGACCTCTCACGGTTGCACAACACTACATGGACTAACCGGCGAGCGCAAAACTCGTGCCAAGAAATGAATGTGACACCTTGTTTCATAACAGGAATGTGTTGGTGCAACACTTGAGTGACCCTAATTGCAAACTGCTGTCGTATTTATTCTATTATGCTGCTGGAAAATTTCAGTACAGACTCACTAAGAGTCCACTGAAAAGACCTTTCGCCTTGTCAAGCTGGTACGCCAGAGCAGACAAGAGCTTTTTTTTTTTAAGCTAATGTTATATTATTTAAGGTTCTGGTGCCATGTGTGCAATACAAAGCAAAAAACACATCTGATTCTTGTTATCTATAACTTGGTGCATATAATTCAATTTCTGATTGGGAACACTTGATTACTCATGCAGCGTTCTCATAACAAATTTGGTACAGATTAAGTGTGAATCTTATGGAAATCTAGTTTTAATCACAAAGAGAGAAATCTAACAACTAATCTTTGCCTGTCTGTCAAGTTGGACAGACAGTGGAGAATATAAAGATAAGGAAACGCAAAGTTTCAGGAAAAAGCAAAGAGAGACTACTGAGGAAGGGTTAAAGAAAAGCAAACAGTGGTTGTGTTGTTCTTGAAATGAGGGGAAAGGAAATGCTACTGGGAGGCCAAGTGGGGATTGAGCATTAAAAAAAAATTGTGGTGCATCGAGGTTGTGGAGGAACTATAAAAAGACGTGAAGGAACGAAAAGTGACAATAAGAGTCGAGAAACTCAAGGTGAGAAGCTGTGAGGTGAAAGAACTGAAAAGAAGGGAAGTGATGAACAACAAAAGAGATGCAAAGTGGCTCCAAGCTGGTGCCGACACACACACAAAAAAGCCAGAAGCAGAAGTGGAAATTGGAAAAGTAAAAAGTGGCACATCGGAAGAGAAGGAAAGCTTCTTGAATTCACTGGTGACTGTGCTTTGGATGCCCATCTGACCTGGGAGATGTTGGTTTGGGTGGCTCCTTGCTCGGCTTCGCCTGAGTCGGAGGCAATGGCTCCTTGTCGAGATCGTACGAGAAGAGGTGGAAGGGCGAGTGGGGCAGGTAGGGCAAGCGGTCGGGGCAGGGGCGCGAGCTGCCACGCAACGGCGGGCTCACCTCCTTGGTAGCTGGCACAGTGACGATAGACTTTTTTCTGGCCAGCAGCGTGGCCAGGAGGGAGGGCTGTCCTGGAGGGCTGGGAGTGCAGGAGACAGTGGGAGAAGGGGTTGGGGTAGAGGGGGAGGAGATGCTGGTGGTGGTTGTTGCTGGGGTTGGTTCACTCCAGTTCCTCTGCTCTGTCTCCTTTACAGACTCCTTTCTGGAGGTGATGGTGATGGACTGAAGGGTTGTTCTTTGAACGATGGATGGATGTCTAGCGGGGCTAGGAACAGAGGAATGGATCGAGAGGAATAAATGGGTAAAAGCAGAACTGAGCAGACCGGCAGGCAAATCTACAACACACATAGGCCACCAGAGCAAACCAGCTGGACAGGCAAGGGCTAAAGAGACATTTGGGACCTTTATGAAAATATTATTTCATTTCTATGTTACCACTACATCCTAAAATACCTGGAGGTGGTCTCACTAGCCCCCTCCTGCTCATCCGAATCAGACTCAGTCACAGGAGTCTCCTCTTCCTCTTCCTCCTTCTCCTCCTCAATGCTATCCTCCTCACATTCCTCCACTCTATCGAGGTGGATGAGGGGGTGGGGGGGTGGATGAATGAATACATAGATGGGTGGAACATTTGAGGGAAGGATGGGGGAGAGATGAAGTGATACATAAGAAAAGCATGCAAATAGAAATCTCCACAGAAAAAAGAGTATTGGAGCAGAGGGATGGAGAAGCTCGGGGGTCATGTGTGGATGTTTAAGGTTACACTAAAAAGTCACATTTATGACACTCAAAGGCCACAAACAAAGACCCGGCAAGACAAAAGACAAGAGAAAACACACAAGAAATGAAAAGGGGAGAGATGGAGGATGAATGGTTCTGATTACACACTTCATGCCTCCAGTTAAGTGTTTTTACATGCGCATGAACACAGAACATGATAACAAGGAAAGAGGGAAAGGAATGCTGAGAGGAGAAACCGGCTGGGGGATCGCTGTCACCAAACTGCTGTGCTGTTGTATAGTGAAACCAGAGGAGCCCTATTGCAGTCAAGTCCATCTGCACTGCCAGGTGTTGTTCCACAAGACCACAGCCACGTGTGTGTGACGAATGGGATGGTCAATAAAACTTGTGTTTGTTTTTCTTGTGTGCGTGCAATAATACGAAGCAGGATGCAGTCCCGGACGTAAACAGCTTTCACCCACTGATTCGATTCATTCAAAAATAAATCACAGGAAAAAAATAATCTTTTACAGTACAGTTGACCGCATTTGAACCTGTTTTTCAGGATTCACAGGTATGCTCAGGTGTGCACGATGTGTCTACTAATGTGACAAAAGCAGATTATAGTTTATCCTTCATCTATTATTATATTCAAATTTAAAGAGGAGGAGAGGACCAATAGATTAAAGATTTGACTTTAGTAAATCGTTAGAGTCCCATGCTTTTTGTTGTGCTCTTACACAGAGCGCTGAGAAAAGCCTGTGCTGGTTAAATACCGTGTTTGCTTGTATTAGAATTCCAAGTAAACCCCAAAGGCGTGCGCAGCTGCTGAAAACAATTATTTTTATTCCAGTGCAGCAGAAGTCTGCAGTGGTGTTTCGGTGCTTCAGGAAAACCCACGCTGTGAGTAAGGAGGACACATGGGTAGTTGTTACAGCGGGTCTATGAGGAGCAGAAGCTCAGTGATGTTTGGACTTACATGGACTGAAGGCAACCTGACAGTGCTCTGGAGCAGAAAGCAGTAAAACAGTCAGAACTTCTCTGAAGAATGACAAAATATTTAACAACTATCGCTCTTTTGTTTGCTTTGTCACGACACCTTTTGGGTAACCATGCACCTGGAATCTAATAAGTGATACGTAACTATTTCATCTTCCACCACACTCACCTCTCGCTCACGTCGTCAGATCTGATTCCATTGAAAGGTTGGAAGCCGGCTCTCTGAGGGGATGCGGGGCTGCAGGGCGAGGCGTGACCGGATCGTCCAAGAGAGGCCCTGCGGCTCCGCCTCCTCTCCAGGCCGTGTCTTTTGTCCCCGCCCCCAAGGCTGGCTCGCCTACGGTCCCGGCGTACCATTGGTGGAGGCTGGCTGTCATCATCACCATCTTCATGCCGTAAGGTCGTCTGGGGGAAGACATAACAGGTTGTAAAGTGAGAGGTACTTCAAAAAATTAAAAAAATATATTTTAGGGTTTAAATGAAGCAAAGTGGACATCTGTCCTGTGGTCTGACCCAAATCAAAATTAAAAATTTGTAAATTTTTTTGTAAATCAAGAATGCTGGATCCTTTGGTCTAATGAGTGGAACTTGTTATCAACACACATTTCAAAAGCTAACATGCTGTGAGAGTAAATTATGGCACCTGGTAGGGTGATATCATGATCCCTGGGTTATTTGTGCTCTTATTTTTGTTCACTGTTGAGGTTTTAAAGCTTATTTACTTGGTTTCTTGGGTTGTTAGTCTTCATTGTACTTTATTTTTTGTTTGTATTAATGGAATTTAACAAGGCCACTCAGTGTTTCTCTGCCTCTTATCCTTCTTTGAACACCCTCTATTAAGTTCATTCATGTCTGTGTTTTCCTGTTATACTTCTTGTTCTTCACTTTCTGTTTAATTATTTATTTTTTTAAGTTATCACCAGTGTTTTGCCTTTAGTTTTACTTCCCTCCCCTGCTTCCGTGTCTAGATTGAATGCAGCAGAGTCTTGTTACCATTGTGTTTCCACTTCTTGATTACCCTCTGACGTTCCCTTCACTCCTTGTCATAGCATCTGTTAACCTTCCATGCTACATGTTCTATGCTACTGAACTTTCTCTTTAGGACTTTAGTATAAAACCAAAAAGAAAGTTTTTTGTTTATTCATTCTGCCTCCACATCTGCATTTAGGTCCACACTTCAATGCCCTAATTTGAGAATAATAGCTGTGAAGGCACCATTACTGCTGGAGGATATATAGAAAGTTTTATGAGCAGCATATGCTCCCATCCAGATGACACCTTTTCTTACCTTTTTTTTTAAGCAAAACAACAAGACAATGCCATCCTAACCCTAAAAGTGTGGGTGTTAAAAAATGCCACCAATTTAAATAGACAGAAACTGGACTTTGATTTAAAGTTTTGCACTATTTTCAGCTATTATGTTTGGTTTAAATGACTTGCAAATCATAACTTTCTGTTTTTACTTTTACATTTTACATGGCACTCTGACCTTTATTTGGGCTATTAAGACAGCATTTACAAGCGGAAATGGGATCAGTAATAAGCCATTTTCAACTGCTTTTAATGTTTTGTTTGTGAGTGTCTCAGACCTCATATATATTAAGCTGCTCGACCAAGTCAAGATCGGTTCCTTTCCGCCCCAGATGTCTTTGGGAAACTGTCTCCATGCCCTGTTCCTCCAGACCATCCACCATATCATAAAACGAATCCTGGTCGGGCAGTGCTGCAAGAGTCTGCAAAAAGAAAGGAGACATCATCAAGATGTAACCAAGGTTTAAAATGCTTTGCTCATTTAAACACTAATGGCTAAAACACTGCTTTGCTGTACAGAATCATGTATTTGAGTTTTTCATTTTGGCCTCTGGAGCTGCAGGACTAAAACTTGGCAGTACAGTTTATATCTACATGCAAAATGATAAAACACAAAATCTAACCAACAAAGTCAATCAATCAACTGATCACTTACTGGAGAAAGCCAAGATGTGTTTTCAATAAAACTGAAAATGTTCTATAAACACACAAGCAAGCATTCAGAAAAGCTATAAACTAAAGCTTTGCATACCTTATTGATGAGGGTCATTGCATAGACGAGAAGCTCCGTATCCACTCCATCCTTCTCATGCAAGATCTCCATAGCATTGGACCATGGCTTGCTGCCTAGAAGTCAGTCGATTAAATTCCATTACTTCAAAAATATTATCATGCAGACAAACTACAGTATCTCTCTACTTTAAGCCCTCAGCACACAGTGGCATGTTAAGCTTTTAGTACTTCTCTTCATGTCCACAGAGGTGATGGCTTGGATCAGCAGCGGAGCGTTGGACTCTGAGTACTCCACAAACACCAGCAACAGCTTCAAAGCTGTTTTCACCACAAGACGGAACTAGGGTGGAAATATAAAGAAACTTGCATAAAGTATGGACAACTTTCCTCCTATTGCTCTCTGCATCTACTCTAGACATTTAGAATACACATGTTTAGCATTAGTGGCAACCAAGGCATACGAGCAGATGCTATTTCATTATTTGTGTGTGTTTATGTGTGTGTTGTGCTTGCAATAATTATGCTGTGGGGACATAATCTCTTTATACAGTTATATTGTAAGCCTCCGTTTTAGGGATCCTGTTCTGGGGAAGCTTCATAATGTAAATTAAATTTGACAAGATTTGGTTTAAATTTTAGGCAACGTGACATTTTGGTTAATTTTATTGTAACGGACATCATCAGGCAACTAGGAATTATGGTTTTGGTTTGGGTTAGGAAAGAATTTCATGAACTTGTTAACAAAGACAGCTGCAGATGCTGTAGAACTGTAGTTATTCTTCTTATAGTGCTTACATGACCCAGACCATAGTGGACTCTCACATACCCATCTATGATAAAAATACAGCACTACCAAAAAAATCTCAAGGAAGTAAATGCTTACTGTGCTCACAAGAACATATTCTCCATGAATCACCGTTAGTACTGGGGCACAATTTACCCCGCCTAAGATAGTCTGATAGTCTGCCTCCCTACCTGGGAGCAGGGTCTTGTTGGCGAGCAACTGCCTTTACTCATGGTGGGACCATCATCCTGTGGGCCCATAGTCTGCAGGAGGAGCAACAGGGGTCTAGTGCATTGTTTTGGGGAAATAATCGCAGGCCAAATTCCACTAGAACTGCCCTGGATGAGAGGCAGTGTGCAGGGTGGCTACGCCTACAGCCGTCTGGTTCACTGCTGTGAACTAGAAGATCGCTTCAAGTCGAAGAAGGGGCTTTGAATGCTTTTACCCCAGCGTTTAACATGGAAGGCGCCTTCCCTGGAGATTTTATCGATATATGTTCTCATGCTGGCAACACCAGTGAAACCTGGGGGATGGTAGTGTAGGGGAATGACCAGCCTGGTCTAAAAAAAAGTCCCAGCATGAGAGTGTCTTGGTGCCTAGTGCACGAGGACACCACAAAGCCAACAAAAGCCGCCACCCACAGTTGGAAACACACAACACAATCATTAGGGTATGTGTTTGTGTGTGTTTCTTTGGATAAACGCTAAAAATAATGTTCTGCATACAATGGCTGGTTAACCAATGGCAGGGTGGTGTGTGTGTGTTCTCTGAGTTTTTTAGGATGTACACTTGACTTGATACCTTCGAGCCAACGAGAGTGTAGAGCCACTGGATTGTCTCAGGATGGCCAGTGACACCATTCATCCCGTCCACGTAGAGCATGATCTGCCCGAGAGCTGAGAAAGAAAGAAAAAGTCAGAAAAGTATACAGAAAGATGACTGAGAACTTGTTGAAAAATAAAATAAAATAAATAAAAAGAACCAAAAGGAATTAAATAACAATGATAATATTGGTTACAATGACAGCAGTGATGCTGATTATGATGACAAACTCAAACAGTCATGACAACGATGGCACCGAACATGACAAACAGCTCCACAGAAAACCTCTGAGTGACAAACATGACTAAATTCCATTACATTGTTCTTTTTGTATTGCCATCTTATAATAATATTCAATAATATTTTATCAGAAATAATAATAGGGTTAAAAACTCTGCTTAAAACACTTGAAACACTGTTTTTCGGCTTTTGTTTTTCATTTTTACAATTTTATTTTTCACGCATATCGTCTAAATAACATGTCGAAATCAGTCGTGACGTGCACCCCACATCTGCACGCGCCAGGCTAAACAGAGGAGCTGAAAAACACAAAGGAAAAGCTGATGCTGAAGGCAGGCTATTTCAAGAGAAGTGGGACTCTGGAAAGCCCACATCTCGACAGGGTAAGGAAAGAGCCTGTGTCTCCATTTGCCTCAGGACAATTCACAGAATATAATTATTGTCTTCACTTGGATGCTTCTGTCCACACGCCGGCAAAGACATAGAGCCATAAAAAGTGAGTGTTTGCTTTAAAAAGTCACTGAGCCACAGAGGCACACGACTACAGCAGAGTAAATTTCTTGGAGGCCCCAGTCCTTTGACTGAGAACTATGGGCAAATTTTATTTTTATGTGCAGACAATTTCATCCATCAGAATGATCAGATATCATTTACTTTTGTTTATTAATTGTTATAAAGGATTTAAAAACATGTTAAACTAAATGTCTGGCCCTTGATGTGAGTCCCATTCCACAGTGTCACCCTTAGAGAAAGATAGAATGACCCCCCTGATCTAAGCATGTAGTGTATTATTGTTGTTATTCTTAGCATATGTCATTATGCAGCATGGGAGGGACCATACCTCTTAATATGTAGTTCTGGTAGTTTTGGTCAGCTTCTGCTCCCACCTTGATGAGACACGTCAGACCTTCAGCCATCACAAACTCATGGACC
The DNA here is from genome assembly GCA_015107715.1 of Tylochromis polylepis. Taxonomy (NCBI): domain Eukaryota; kingdom Metazoa; phylum Chordata; class Actinopteri; order Cichliformes; family Cichlidae; genus Tylochromis; species Tylochromis polylepis. The sequence goes on along the minus strand of VVHJ01007970.1, from coordinate 19,061 downwards.
AGGTCTTTGTCATCCTGAAGGAAAATGAGGACAAACACAGGAGGCACGGGATAACCAGAACCGAGCTTCTAATTTCATGGATGCAGTTAATGCATTTTCTTGTGTTACCACTTGATGTCAGTGATGTGGAGGTTTAAGATTTAAGTTGACACAACACAGATTTTCAAACCCTCCTCTGGGATCAGACCAGCTGGTATACACACTCACACTTGTCAGCAGACATGGTGTTTTACAGTTTTCTCCTTTTTTACGTGTCATTTCTAACAGAACCAAAAATGCCTTCATGTGCACTGTTAAAGCTCCAGGTTCAGGCATCTTCTGAGAGGAAGGTGGTAGAAAATAAGCATGGAGCCTGCATGGAGTTTTTTTGGGGGGGGATTAGGGTTTTTTGTTAAAAAAAAAAGAAAAAAAAAAGGTAATTTTTAATAGCTTTAATGCTGCACTTTTTTGAACAATCTGGAAGTTTGCACAGTGCTGCTCTGTTTGCTGAAGCATTGTCTTTTTTCATACTGGAGTGCTTTTGTTTTGTTTGTGCTGCAGAGTAAAGCTCTTCTTTTTTAAAGTGGCTAAATCTTCTCCACTTAAAATAAAAAATTCCCACACAAATTTCAATGCAAACACACACACACACACACAAAGACAGAGACAGAAATGCCACGTTGATGGAGAGCCTGTCATCACAGAAGCACACAGTGGCCACAATAACCGACTGCATTCTGCAACAATGTACTCACGGTAATTCCATTGAAATATGTGTGTGTGTGTGTGCGTGCGTGCGTGTGTGTGTGTGTGTGTGTGTGTGTGTCTGTGTGTGTTACCTGAAAAATTTGCTTTAGAGAGAACAGTGCTCTTCTCAAGTCACGTCCATTGGAGTTATATAGTCTTTCTGCAGGGGGACAGACAGAAAGAGACATATAGATGGTTATTTGAGGATAAGTGAACAAACATGGGAACGTATGCATAATCATAACGAAAAAAACTTCTCCACCTTAAAGCTTTTGCACTCTATTTTGGTGCCTTTTATGTTTGCCTGCACACCTTTCATCTCTCACCAGTCTTCATACTTGTCATTCCGATGAGTCAATCAATAAAACTCGTTAGCAAAATGAGCTACAGCTGTGCAAAAAAGTTGCGCAACAGCATCTGAGATGTGAGGGGAGCGGTGCGATTCGATGGAAGCAATCACCCCACGCGGCTGTAATCACCTGAGGCAGGCACTTCATCAAACACTTTCACCGTGTCCT
>VVHJ01007967.1:6683-25561 GCA_015107715.1 Tylochromis polylepis | reverse complement strand
GTCATCAACATATCTGTACCAGTGGCTAGGTACTGTCCCTTTAAAAGAGCCAAGAGCCTTTCTTTCCACTTCCTCCATGTAAAGGTTGGCTACAATAGGTGACACCGGGGAGCCCATGGCACATCCATGTTTTTGTCTGTAAAAACCCTCGTTGTATTTAAAATATGTGGTGGTGAGGCAGAGGTCTAACAGTGTGCAAATCTGATCGGGGGTGAAGCTGGTTCTGCTGTCCAAGGCGCTGTCTTCTTGTAGTCGTTTTCTGACAGTCTCTACTGCCTCAGTTGTAGGTATGCAAGTGAAGAGAGAGACCACATCAAAGGACACGATGGCTTCATCTGGTTCGAGTGTAAGTTTTTGGACCTTGTTGGTGAAGTCGGTGGAGTTCTTGATGTGATGCGGGGTGTTCCCCACAAGGGGTCCTAGGATGGTGGCAAGGTGTTTGGAAATGTTGTAGGTGGCTGAGTTTATGCTGCTAACAATGGGTCTGAGTGGGACCCCTTCTTTGTGGATCTTTGGAAGTCCGTAAATGCAGGGTATAGCATCTCCTGGGTATAGACGATGGTATGTAGGGCGGTCACAGACACAGACATAAATGATGGATGGATGGATGGATGGATGGATGGATCAATGGATGATAGATGGATGGATGGATGATGGCTCAGTGGATGATAGATGGATGGATGGATCAATGGATAGGGAGATGGATGGATCAATGGATGGATGGATCAATGGATGATAGATAGATGAATGATGGATTGTTGGATGGATGGATGGATGGATGGATGGATCAATGGATGATAGATGGATGGATGGATGATGGCTCAATGGATGATGGATGGATGGATGGATGGATGGATGGATGGTGGCTCAGTGGATGATAGATGGATGGATGGATCAATGGATAGGGAGATGGATGGATCAATGGATGGATGGATCAATGGATGATAGATAGATGAATGATGGATTGTTGGATGGATGGATGGATGGATGATGGCTCAATGGATGATGGATGGATCAGTGGATGATAGATGGATGGCTGGATCAATGGATAGAGAGATGGATGGCTCAATGGATGAATGGATCAGTGGATGGATGGATGGATCAATGGATGAATGGAAAGGGGTGAGGGTGCTATCTTTTGTCTGCTTGCTTTTTTTGAGTAAGTGAAGTAAAAATAGATATGGAAATCTAGTATTTGGAGCATAATAAATCATTTCACTTTGCTTGTTATTTCAAATTATAATCATATCAGCTGACTTTAAACCATACTTAACCATATATACAAGATGCCACAGGGATGTCACCCACTGGTTTTTGAGTGCACAATACTAAAATACTAGAAATATGCTCATCGAAAGTGAAACAAAAATGGCTTGAGGTGGTCTCTACAGCACTGGAGGCTACGTCATTTATCATATAATTTCATGAAAAAGTCCTTGAGGCATCAAAAGCAAAACCATGGAAGATGGGTCCTGCTCAGTGACCAGGTGAGGCCTAGCAAATAATGGCTAAAGTCACCTTTCTCAGTACGCCTGTCAGTCAAAGCCTTACCAGTGCCTTTCAGCCTATGGACAGGTTAGCTTACAGTTTTAAGATGTAATGCTTAGTTTATAGCTGACCAAAGAAGAAAGTGCTGCAAAGGTTAAACTCAACTCTTTTAATAAAATGCAAGTACAGCAAGTTCAGCAGTGGCCTCTTTGACAAGATGTTGATCACTTTCTGAGTAAAGGTTCTATGAAAGCAGCCACCTTTAGGTCCGGGTGAGTGCCCAGTTATAAAAAGCAGAGGTGTTTTGTCTCTAGTAGTGTGCTCCTTCCTCTGCAAAGAAAAGTGGATTAATCCCAAAAGGTGCTACCGCTTTTCTCCATATGTCCAGTGAGAATTGAAGTGTGGACCTACAGATGTTAGACTTAAAGACACTCAGTAAAACATTGCTTTCATATGCCTCTTATGCCCACTGGTGAGTCAGCAGGTCATCTCTTTATATCTTTTCAGGTCAACCATCGCAGCAGGAAGTCAGCAAGTAGTAGCACATGTGGCTCCTCTGTCATAACATGAGTCATTACGGTATACAAAGGTTTTGACTATACACAAGAAGATTACAAGGATGGAGGAGGTAGTAATTCTGAGAGAGATGTCCTATTCAGAGAATGAGCCTGTCTGACAAAAGAGCTTCATTTTGGGAGAAGATAGTAGACAGTGGTGACAAACAGCTCCCACAGACATGTTTTGCTGGAAAGCCTTCTATCCTAAATAGATTAAAAAAGCAGACCCTTAACAAAAAGAAAAATGAATACATGACAGCCCATGCTGTCTTTGGACCACTGTGGAGGTGTGATTATACAGTCCAAATACAGAATGAAAAGTTTCATTGATTTGGTGAGCTTTGTCAAAAGTACTTTACCTACTTTCCTACTTTATAGTTATCTTGTTTGCACAGCAAATGAGACAAGGTTCATTCAAAAGCATGGGTTGTTCCACTGCCCTTCTCTCCTGGGCATATGATGTTACACCAAGGTCAGCACTCTCTTTGTCTTCCTAAACTCGCCTGTTGACATGAATGAATTAATCTAGTCATTACTTATTCATGTCGGTGGGATTGATTCTCTTCTCTCTGTTGCCTATGTTGATATTAAAGTTGGTTAAAAAGCATTTAGGGTTGGAATGTCTGGTTAAGGCATCTGTGCACAGGAAGAACGAAGTGGTTAATGTCCTTTCCACTGTCATACTTTTTTGTAACAACAATTACTGATTCCACAATGAGCTGTTTCCGCAGCGCTTCTCCTATTTAAACATAGACTTTAAATTATTTAAACCGTGCTGGCTAAAAATTTCAGTGGTAGTGGATTTGTGTGTGCTCGTGAACTAAGAAATCTCTTTGTTTCGCCTTCAGGAGCTTTGTAGTTGCTAATATCATTGTATCTTTCAACTCTTTAGTTTATATAATATTTATGTTCTGAGATATACTCAAATGCAAGTTTTTATAAAGTCACCTTTTCTCCGTTTTTTTGTATACACTCACTTTTCCATGAGGAATACAAATGTGTTATCTTTTCATATTCAAACACAACACTTTTAAGTGGAGTTTAAAACTGTTACTGCAGCACTGCTAACAAGGAAAGTGGGATAAACCTGAGATAAACATTTCCAAACTTGCAGACGAGTGACTGAAACAACTGCCAATGAGAATGAAAAATGTCGTTGATCGGCTCATGACCTGGTAGTAAATACATAAAGTTGTTTTCTAGGTAACTGGAATGTCCGTAAGCGACCTGCCAGTAGCTTCAAAGCAATGTCCAATGAACAAATCACTTCCAGTGTAGATGCAACTTAAGTGTAAGCAGGCTGCAAAGTCAGGTTTAGCTGCCATCCTTGCAAATCAGCTGATTTCAGTGCCAACCAACATCAGCTGATTGCTCCTTCGGCACATCCAATTGACTATCTCATGCAGTTCCCGCCATTTAACCTGTTTTAGCCTGCCCACTATTCAGCTATCCAAGCCACTTTACAACCCACCCACACCCCAATAGTATGACCATAGTCTGATCAACTGCTTGAGTTCTGAAATAGCTTCAAAAAATACATCCTGTAATCCGGTGTTGTCAGGAGTATGTAGTACTCACTGTCATACATTATTCTTTCTTCTCGTTAGAAGAGACAAACTACAGTAAAAGAAATTTGCCTGTGGGCTTACAAGCCTCCATGGAGACGTGCAGTTATTATGCAATTACAGTCATTCTGACATGTATGAGTTTCACTCCCAGCAGAATAAAGTCAATTACTGATCCCCTGCTTTTTTTTTTCCCTTCTCTCCCGCCTTTCCTCTATCGATGTGCTCTTTTCTTCAGGTTTGGAGGAAATGCCGATGTTGAGTGGATACCCCCTCCAGAGGTGGTTTGAGTCCTCGCAATCATAGATCCGTCATCAAGGGAATAGCTTTCATCATGGCAACTACCTACCTCGAGACTGCACTCCTTGACCCCTCCTGTGGAGGGTGTAATTACTGAGGGAGGGGCAGTGAGACTGAGATAAGCTTTCCTGTGAAGATAGAAATCATCCAAACCATGTAGTGTTCCTTTCTCCAAGGAATGGGGGAGGGTCTACATTTGAGTCTGATCTTTTTTCATTTATTTCTGCTTATGTAATCAGTGGAAGAGATTTTGTGATTGATTATAGTGTATGTGGGTGTGGACGTGCAAAGTGAGGAGAAAGTGACAGACAGAAAGAGAGAGAAAGAAGGAAAGAGATGGTCCTCCACACCACCCCGTATTCCAGTGCCTGTCTGCACTTCTTGGATGGCTTGTCGTGGAGCCTGGTGTTTCCCTGCTACTGGTTCCTGGACCGGCTCCTGGCCTCCTGTGTGGCCACCTCGCTGGAGAAGCGACAGCGCTCCCAGGACCCCTGCTCCTTCCTCACATTATGTGTACTGATCTCCGCACCCCTTTATTTGCTCCTCCTCCTCGCCTCCTTGCCCTTTGCTCTGCTGGGCTTCATCATCTGGGCTCCCCTGCAGGCGGTCCGCCAGCCCTACCTGTATACCTACTGCAGGTTAGTGCTAACCTGGCTATATTTCTTTTTATTACTACTGCTGTTTCTTTGAACTTACAGGGCTGTGAAAAGTATTTTTACCAAACTTGATTTAAAAGAAACCCCAAAAATTCACGCTTAAATGTTTCAGATCATTAATTGCATTTTAATAATAGACAAAGTTACCCAAATAAGTACATAGTGCAGTTTTTAGATGATTCATTTATGAAAGGAAAAAATGCTATCCAAACTTACCTGGCCCTATGTAAAAAAGTGATTGGAACAGTGGTGAAGCCTACCAAAATTACTCCAAGAGTGAAGGTTTCATAGTGGCCTAGCCAAACTGAGATGCTTTGGCATGACCTTAAACAGGTCCACAGCGATACGAAACTCTTATTTGAACGTATCACAAATGCTTAATAGTAGTTCTCGCTGCCAAGGGTGGCATAAGCAGTTATTAGATTTAGGTGGAATTACTTTTTCACATAGGTCCAGGTAGGTTGGGTAGTTTTCTTTCCGTTAACAAATCAAATCATCATTTAAAAACTGCATTTTGTATTTTATATTTTTATTTGTTTAATCTGAAACGTGTAAGTGTGACAAATCTGCAAAAAATAAGAAATAAGAGAGGGGCCAAATAGTGTATTTCACGTTAGACCATCTCTAGACCATATTATGTAGAGTGAACTGTTAACTGTTTTCAGGTAACACAATCTGAACAACTTCTAAAGATGAAAGAACCACCGTTCCTGCTTAAGGTTTCTACAGGTGAGGAGGGCAGACCTACAGTCAACCATTTAGGCATTTCTTTGTCCTTGCAGTGGTTCCGTTTAAAGATGACTCGATGAACGCACTTTATACTAGTTTAAACATTTTAGACTGGCTTTCACCAAGACTGTGAATGAAAATGAGGCCCTGGATCAATATAAAGTGAAAAATGGGCCGTGCAGTTGTAGAGTCATGCTTCATTTTTTATCTAAAGAGCCAGTTGTTCACAGGGGTTGGATATTTCAAGAAGGAGAAAATGAAGTCATTATCTCGTGCAAATAGTTTGCTCGCGGGTCTGCTTTCCAGCTGCAAGACTCCATCGGCTCTCAGTGGGTGTTTTCTTATCCAAACACCCACCCAAGTGGCAGCCCGCCATAAAAACAAAATGGGAAATACAGTATTTAGCTCTGTTTGCTGTGGGACAGCAGCGCTGTCTTCCTATAATTTAGCAGTTTAGAGACGGCAAATGTAAAATGTGGGCTTCTGGTATTTTAAGGGTGTACTCACACTAGGCACGGTTGCCGTGAACCGGGCCTGAGTACGATTGTCCCCCCTCCCCACTCCCCCTCTGGCCTGCACTCACACTAGTGTTTCAGCATTCGTGCCAGAGCACGCTTACAAGACGCTTACGTCATTATGGTGCGACGGTTTCAGGATAAACAGGAAGAGCAGCGCTCTCGCTGAACACAATGGAGTCCATCGCTCTGGTTACTTTGTCCACAGCCTGTTGCTAAACAGGTCTATCGCTTTTGTGGCACGAAAATTTTCACGCAATCGTGCTGCTCGTATGAGGAGGTTGGTTTTGGAGCGTCGCAAAAATGGGACGTCACGCGTCCTGTTCCGTGCTCCAGCGCGGTTAGCGCTCACACTACATGCGAATCGCGCCCGAGTCCAAGTGAACCATGCCCTGGCACACCTCTTCCAAGCGGGCCAGGGACGGCTAAACGTACTGCGCCCGGGCACGATTAGGACCACTCACACTAGTCAAACGAACCGTGCTTTGGTGGTCAAACGCACTCAGGCACGGTTCAAACTGCCTAGTGGGAGTACACCCTCAGTATTGTTTCAACAGTCACCTAGTAACAGTTTATTGTATATTCACGGATAATATCTTTAAAATAGGGCTGTCAGTGTTAACGCGTCAATACGGATTGATCGCGTTAATCGTGATGACAGATTAATCTGCGTTAACGCGTTAACGTTGACAGCCCTACTTTAAAAAGTTAAATAGCACCGATGGCAGTAGAGTTCAGGGCCAGAAGCATGACCAGGGGGGTAGAGTAGAAATGGTAGAGTGAAAAAAGAAGATGTAATACATAGCATGTGTACATCACATAATAATCATTTGAGAGTAAAAAAGATTAAAAAAAAAAAAAGAAAAACAGATGTTTTATACAGATGTCCTGAGCCACTTCAGCCATGTTATAATGAATTGTTGTGTTCCTCAGTCTGCTATGATGTGTGCATGTCTGTTTTTATTCTTAAACCCTCTATAAGTTAAAATCTCACTATTATTGTGAGAAGGGCTAAAAGTTGTAAGACCTGGTTGGACCTTGTGGAGTACAATGACCTAACTATTTGATACAGTTTATTTTTCTCCACAGAGAGTCTCAAGGACAGCCTAGCTGCTTGGTGATAGTACAGAATTCTTTGTGTTCTTATCTGAAAGATGGTATAAAGAAAATTGGATAACAAGACATCCTAAGAACCTATACGTATAACTTTGTTATTCTTGATATGCTGCAAAAACATCTCACATAATAAATGTATTTGTTTTTCATGCTACTGACAACTCCTGAAAGATTTCTGGATGAAAAGAAGCTCGTCTCAACAGTATTTTCATAACACTCATCAAAGACCACTCTCTACAGTTCAACATTTCATTGCATATCAGAGTGAAACATCAAAATATAAGTTTGGATGGCTGGATGTGTCCAAACTTTGAACTGGTAGTGTAGTATTATTATTATAACACCATATGATCTCACCAGTAAAGGGTTTCAAGGTACATTAACAAAAAAGAATCTACTTAAATCCAACTTAGACACATTCATTTTCTACCTGAACAGAGTGAGATATGACCAAGTTAGACCCAAGAATGCTGTAAGTGTATTCTACCAGTTAACAAATAAACAGTTTGGCACAATGTGAGGAAATATGTACAATAAATAAACTCTTTGTCTTAATTCCCTGTGATGTGAGTTTTCTCTCCAGGAAGAGCAAATGTTAAATTTAAGTTTTGGTCTTTCAAATGGCCTAATAAGACTTAAAGATCTAAAACTTTCATACTTTGATGTTGGCGAGTCCTTTGAAGAATTGATGGAGAAATACATTTTTACTTAGTTTCAAATACCTGCTGAAAAACTGACAACAAAGGACCGTTTAAGAAGAAGATGTGAATCCAAGTTTTATGAAATGTTTCTGGTCTGTTTGGTTGTTTTAGATTTTCTTAGTTTGTAGTTTTACTCATAGTTAGCACTGATTTTTAGGATTTTATTGATTATGAGCCTTCAGTTCTTGTTAGTTTGAGTTACTGTTTGTGTTTATGGAGTTTTAGTTGCACCTGTGTGGCACCTTTGTCTTGCATGAACATTTAGGGTTAGGGTTAGGGTTCATTTGTGTCCTTGTTTCAGTTTCATTGCTTTTCTTTGGCAGTTATTTGTCTCTGTGTGGTACATTGTCTTGCCTTGTTTCATTGTCTAGACTAACTTCAGCTGTGTCTCATTACCCTCTGGTTTCCACCCTCTCAATTACCCTTATCTAAGCTGGAAGGCAATTAACTAAGCTTAGAATAAATATTATAACCAGGGGAAACTAGCTAGCTTGGTTCTCCAAGTATTTCTTAAAAAAAGAAAAGAAAAAAAAGGCAATCTGGGAAGAATTACCTTTCCTCTTTTTAAAAAATTATTTTGGTCTTAATGCCCTATTTTTCTGCTGGTGTTATATTTGCATTTATAGTACAGATAATAGTGATATCAATCTTCTGATCAAATTCTCAACAAGAATGCATATATATATGTATGTACTTTTTCTTTCTTTCTGTCTTGTCTAGGCCAGACAAACACCAGGCTGAACAAGGTCAAGCAAGTGCTGGAATTGGGGAATGGAGGCCACAGGGCAGAAGCTTCTGTTTCTGCAGTGCCAATGTTTGCCTTCTGCCTGACTCCCTAGCAAGGTTCAACAATCTGTCAGACACCCATCGGAGAGCACGGGAGGTAGGGAAGAGGATCCGCAATGGTGCCAGCCGACCTCAGATTAAAATCTACATTGACTCACCTACCAACACTTCTATCAGGTATGGAGAGACCAGTCCAAACTTACTTCTGCTATTAACTGCAGTAAATGCCTCTATTTTCATATTTTTTTTTCTCTTATGTTTATCAGTGCGGCGTCCTTCAGCAGCCTTGCCACAGGTTTCCGTCGTACCTCATCGTTGGACCAACGTCCAGATCAAACACACACAACCAATGGCCCAGCCGACACCGAAATGGAACCTGCCACCGAGTGCCCGATTCACCCCTCAGGTGCCACTGACTGCCCTGTTCACCCCTCTGTGAATGACCAGGGCTCTGCTGAATGCCCTGTGCACCCTGATGGGGCAGACACTACAGCAGACTGCCCCCTCCACCCAGGGGGGACTAAAAGCAGCTCAGACTGTCCGATTCACACCTCAGGGGAGGCTCCAGACTGCCCCATGCATTCCACAGTAGCTCAGAGTGCTCCTGGTCATCATGACTGTCCCATGCATGGGGATGGGACCCAGCCAAAACCCTCCACAGACTGTCCGCTTCACACCTCAGGGGTTCAAATTAGCATCAGTGCTCCAGAGCCAGACCCCCAGGAAGAGGAGGCGGAGACAGGGAACCACCGGTCTGGAGAGCACGGAGGGGTAGACACGGGCAGCATGACTGCTTCTCGTGAGTCCCTTGCTCGTTATCATGGAAGTGATGGCGGGATAGGGATATCCTCCAACAATACTCTCTCTCATGTCCCACGCACATCAATATTCAAGCGCCCAGGACGAAAACGCCGCCACGGAGATGAAACGTTCGACCATGAGATCTCTGCCTTTTTCCCTGCCAACCTGGATTTCCTGGCTCTACAGGAGGTGTTTGACCATGGATCGACGACTAGACTACGGCGCCAGCTGCATCGCTATTTTCCCTACATCCTGAGTGATGTTGGGCGGTATGGCTGGAAAGGCTGCTGCTCCAGGTTCAAATTCCTGAACAGTGGGCTCATGCTGGCAAGCCGCTACCCCATCCTGGATGCACGATACGAGTGCTACCCGAATGGCAGAGGGGAAGATGCACTGGCAGCCAAGGGGGCACTGTTTGCCAAGGTTTGACTTTATTTTCTCTCTCTTTATCTGCTTTGTTGTTACTGTCATGACACGCAGGTTTAGGTTTGAATCTGTTCCGTCAGTCTGCTAAGCCGTATGAAGTGGCAGATTTTCACCTTCAGACTCGTGACCATTGGTTTGGTTTCAGAGAGAATGGTTTACTGTTCAAGAGACCCTCTAATGTTTTCTGTATTTGACGTTTCTTAAGATGCTTTTCACTTCCCTTTGAGGGCATTTAGACTCCTTGCAGGAGGCAGAGTATTTGTTTTCAGGTGTTATTAGAAGCAGCATTTAAGACTAAATGCATCGGGATAAAAGCATAGAGAACACACCAGTTGACCATTTTGTTGTCACTATTTTACAAATTAGTCTTTGATTCTAATAAGGTATCATTTAGAGTTTATCAGAAAAAGGAAAAAAGGTTGTGCTGCATGGCTCCGAAGGCTTCTCCACCATCGGTATAGCAAACACAAGCTCAATATTAAAAACAGATTGCTGAGGATAAAATCGTGTAACATGTTTTTTCTTGCAGCAAGTCGGCAAGCAAAATAGGCCAAAGTATATCGACTCCAAGTCTTCATCAGGGTCTGTTTTGCTTGCTGAACTGCTCCAAGAATAAACTTGATACATATTTTTATCCTGAACAGTGCCTCAGCAATCCTCTTTTCTCTGATTTGGAGTCTTTGACACAACTTAGAATCTCTCCACCTCTTTTCCTGGAATCATTTTCCCACCGACATAGCATTTCTTTTGCATCTGAACCGAAATTCACTTGCGGAGCTAATATTTCTTGCAGCAGAGATGTGTCTATGCTCTGACAACTGCTTGGCGCTACTTCAGCTGAAAGCTAATCCTGTCATCACTGATGCTGCTCAGGGACTTTGGCATGGCAGTAATTGAATCTGCCCATTAAGTCCATTTAAACCAAATTAACTTATTATACATTTGTGAAAGAGAGTGTGAAAGAAGGCCAGAGAATCAGATCTAAAATGACCTGTCAGCTGTGTACATTAATTATAGATCTCAGTATTGAGATTATTTAAATGCTTCTGCTATTCTTCCAGGTGTAACAAACTTTCATATGCATAACCCATGTGTGATGCAACTCACACACATTTTCTACACATTTGCAACAGTGCTGCATTGAGGTAGAATTCACAAATTGAAGTACTTGCTAAATACATTTGCTTACACCCACACACATTCACACATCACACATCTGTCACCGTGATGAGTGCATGCACCGCAGTAATTGATGATCACTCACAGCCTTTCCTCATCTCTCACTGTAGTGTCGAGAAAAAAGCGTCACATGCTTTTGAGATTTTTTTTCTTGTTTTAGTGTTTGTTGAAGGATTAGCATAATGTTTGTTTTTCAGTGAAGATATGATAACGATAAGCATAATGATATGGCGTTGCTAATTAGCCAGAGAAAGCATCGTTTACGTTTATTCAAACGTAATTCGATTTTTTTAAACACTGCCAAATCACATTTTTCATGTGTTGGTAATTTAATACAACTACCAATCACTGTGGGCTGCGATTGTATAATTGTATGAGTTCTTGTGCAATTACTGAGTCTTTCCAGATTCTGATTTTGCATAGTTTTACATATTTTGGTTTTTGGGGTTTTTTTTAATATAAAATCAAAAAGCAGTTGAGTCAGGAGGAAATCAAGAACATAAAAAGCAAAAATCTATTGACTGCAAACATTTATAAAATGTCACAAACAGATATGTATAATATAAACAATTATAAATGGAAACTTGGCCAAATGCTAAAACCTGTATCCTAGCAAGCAAAGAAAACATGCAACCTTTGCTCTTATATTTGTTTTTTGTTTGTTTGTGTTTTGGTTCATATCATTAGTTTTGACCTGATAATGGATTTTCTATCAGAGAAGCCTGTAAGCCTCATCTGCTAAGATTATGTGACAAAGAGCAACATTGCACTTTACAATTTTATATTCTATTAGGACTGCAATTATTATGCTCATTTTCAATTAACCTGCATCATTTATTTCCAATTAACATGTATTTGAATATATAAAATATGGAAAATGGCTGTTTTAATTTTCCACTTTCCACTGTGAAATATCTATACGTCAAAACACAGGGACACATTTTTGAGAATGAGGTGTGACAAAGAAAATTCTCACATCAACAAGAAATTTAGTCCATTACTTTATTTTACCAGAAAGTTACACTGAGATCAAATTGAGATCAAACAGTCAACTCCCGTGATGGCACACCTGTCAATCAAACAGCCAAATCTTCAACTAAGTAATAAAAAAAATCACCTCACTCTGAGTTTTCATGAGGGGGAAAACCATACCAGGCTGCAAACAAGCTTCTTAGTGCTGTAAAGCTGGACATTTTTGGTTCTGACTTGAAGGTCTTTTGGAGCCAGCCTCAGATGGGATTTTTGGCACTTCTGCAAAGATTCATGTTTCAGCTCTGCAGGTTGCCCTGTGGTTTAAACTCAGTAGAGCAGTTTGGATTCAAACTTCTTTCACTGCCTTTACTATAGAGGACGTATGTGTGAGAATGACTTCATCATCAGCATAAAGGTGTAGTTTTTCTTTTTATATCTTTACTCAAGTCATTTATAAAAAAGCTGAAAGCAAAATACACCGCAAATTGGAACCCTGCAAAAATACCTTTATATCTAGCACAGCTGTTACTACATTTTGGTGAGATTACTGCGGGTGTGTTTGTGATCACAACGAGTGCAGTTGATTGGTTTGCTCAGCTGCCTGTTGGGGTGTCTGCTCGGTGACTCAGGAAACAGGTCAGCACTGCGGTGAATGGGTTGTATTGCAGTGGGACATTTGCCTTTGTTAATATTTGTTTCTCCAGTGCACTTTATTGCATTGCACATTATGTATGGGAAGTTGTTTCACCTCCCAACGGAGCGCCCATGATTCTGTTGACTCCTTTCCTCTACTCCATAAGTGCAAAGTTAGAGAGTCCATTAGACACGTTCAGCAGCTAATAAGACATTACATGAGTATGTGTGCTCTTAATGCATATATGCAAGAGCAGGAAGGTGCATGGGTTTATGACATGGTTACTAATGTACTAATGTGGGCACATGACGAGTGATCGGGTTGCTATAGTAGCTGCCGATGTCCTTCTTTCTTTGTTTGGGCATTATGAATTTTTCTTGGACTGTTTTTTATTCTGTATCATAACCAAACACACAGGATTCTGCTGGGAGAGAAAAGGCAGTAATTCTTTTGGTATAAAGCGTGTAATGATTTAACGATAATGCAAAGAACAGTCGGGTGCATATGTGCCATTTTTTGCGCGTATGTTTGTGACGATGAGTGTTGTGAGCATGTGAGTTCATTAATCAGCCTTGTACTGGAACTATCAGGAGTCTGGATCTGATCCAGTTCCTGGGTCTGCTTTATGTGGCCCGATGCTACCTGGATGTATTTGTTTATGTCCACCTATGTCCTTACATCTTCAAGATCTAATAAAGACACACACTGTCACAGCTTGCATACTGACAGTCGCATCCTGTTAGTGCTGCTGCCTGCTGACTGTCGCTGCAGCTCACAAGCTGCCTTCACGTTCCTGTTTCACCACCTCAGTGCACAGGAGGTCACTCCAGGTCTCGCGACAAGCTGGCTGTTAGCCAGCTGGCAGGCGTTGTACTCAGTGCAAGCTGCTAACGCTGCCAGCTGACAAAAAACAAACGATATTAAACAACAATGGTTCCCTTTAAGTAAATCCTATGGATTCACTTAAGGAACTGCGCCGTGTCTGAAATGCCTAAAAATAGACAAAAATCTAAAAATATCCGCTGCACTAAAAGCAGTCCATCGATGGAGGGAAATTACCTGAGATTGTTTTTGTTTTTTTTAATTATTATTGGTTATTATTGACCTCCTGCTTCACCCTCCAAAAGCCAAATGCGACTTTTAAACAGCAGTCACAATTTGTAGTGACCTCTTTCTATATTGACAAAATAAATAAATAAATAAAAGTAAAGACATTTGCTGAGCAACTGGTGAATTCATAATTGGCCCAAGACGCCAGGAAACATTTCTTACCCGACAACCCTTTTTGCTGTTTTATTTACCCGATGAATTCAAGGTTTAAATTTAGACAGTCGTGTCTATGAGAAATATTTTTGCTCATTTTTTACTCGGGGGTCGTGGGGGCATCCAAGTTTGTAAATGTGAGAACTCGAGAACGAAGCAACGTAGGAGTTTCAAATTGATGCAATAGGTGCATCTACTAAAAGTCTCAGATGAGTTCGAATCTTAGTTACCTTGACCTCAAGGTTAGAGGTCAAAGGTCAAGTTTCTGAAAATCTGGTGAATGCCATAACTGTCACGAGGCCACGTAGGATTTTGAAATTCATACCATAGATGCATGCAGTATTTTTTGTAACTAGAACAAGCATATGTCTCCAGATGTATGTGTAAAGGCTGGAAACCATGTATTTTAATTGAATTAAAAAATAAACCAAAACATAGGCTATTGAAACTACTACTACCCAAAAATGAAATGAAATGAAAAGCATGAAAAAATGATTAAAATATAACAAAAAAAACTTCTTCCTTACTTTTTTTTGTTTGTTTGTTTGTTTGCGATGACAAAGAAACTTAAGCAGTAAAAAGCAGGACAGAAATATATCGCCGTTTCAGAGCCTCTGTTGGGACACTCGATCATATTTGTGCAATGGATCAACATAGCTGTTACACATTTTTCTCTAACACTGGGTTGAATGACCCCGAATCAAAGTCCGCCTGTTGCTTTTTCTGGATTTCATAGTCATAATTAGTGGGTGTGTCACATGTGAATGCCTCCCTTGATCCTTCTTTGACCGGCCACTCACTTCCTTGTGGACTGCTGCTGCTGTCCATTTTTAAAGATTCATTCATTTGTGTTTCACAGATGTTTCCCTGCAGCTGTTACCCATGTGTGCAGCTCACACATACTGTAACTACCAGTAAGAGTCACTTTTTACGTCTGGTAATATTCGGTAGTGCCATCAGTCAGATGTTTTCGTTTAGCTTTTATTGTTGTTTGGGTACAACTTGTAATGTGACATTCACAAATCCATTCTGGCTTCTCGTTACCTCTCCAACTGTAAATTGTAGATATTAAGATAAAGAATATGTTGCCGGTGAAAACCCCTCCTATCATCAGCTGTATCAGAATACATAATTAGACCTTGTTATTACAATCAGTTTGGGTAACCAAATCACATTTTGCTTTTGCGCTTCCTCGCAGCCTGTGTGTCCCTCCGGCTGCTGCAGGCTTTGATGTGCCTGCGGTTTAATCCTCGCGCTTCTCCTTCCTCCAGACATCTGGGCAGCTTTCCAAGGCAGAATCTTGTTGGCAACCTTCGCTTCCCCTCCACGAACCTTTGGCCACTCTCATTCATTACTACTCAACACTGCAGCTCATTTCACCGCCAGCTGGGACGCATCTCATTAGGCGCACATCATTTGATCTACCTGATGTTCACACTGCGTTTCTTTCATATCAAACAAAAAGCAGGATGCTAAGTCTGAAGTCTTTCTTAAAGAGGTGATTCTTAACATCTCTGCTTTTTGCATTTTGTGAGGCTTGATACTACACTCTTGTTATTCTTGGGCTTCTACACTTTATTTTCCTCACATTTTTTGTCAGTCAAAACATTGTGGGCAGTGCAGTAACACCATCTACCATAAATATTCAGAGCTTGAGTTTCCCTGTTTTTCATATACAGGTGTTGTATTTCCTAGAGCTACTTTGCTTGTAGCTGGGTGGTCCTTATTTTTCATCTTTACACTGGCTGCAAGATAAGCACATCAGTTCTTTTGTCTTCTATATGTCTGAACATGTGAAACCTTAAAGCCAGCTCATCCTTGTCAAGTCAAGTGGCTTTATTGTCATTCCAGCCATGTGCAGCGGCACAGCACACAGTGAAACGAGACAACGTTCCTCCAACACCATGGTGCTACATATAACAGCCAATCAACACGGGACTACATAAAGTGCAATGTGCAAAAATTGCAAAAAAACCAAAACAAAGTCAGAACAGAACGATACAGACACGAGACAGTGCAGACACAACAGTGCAATAAAAATGTGCAAAAGACTATATAAATAAGACACAAGTGTACAAAATATTAAAACCTATGATCGTTAAAGTAAGACATTCAGCTGCTAAAGACTGTATTTACCTTAAAGTCCTTTTAATTGTTTCAAACATCGACTTTTAAGCAGACTGATGTCTTTTTCGTTCTGCATTGTTGTTATAGGTTAAATAATATGTTTTTAATATTTACTTTTTTATTTTTAGTAAAGCTGATAAATAAGAAATTATTGCCATGATTGGTTTGCAGGAAACATAGTATGAGTTTTTTCATACTGTGTTTGTCAAAATACCGACTCTTTGAAGAAAAAGTGTAAAAGCAACAGCTGATTAAATAGTTTATTCAAATGATTTTACAATCAAAAGTGGAATTAATGTAATTTCTCAGCTTCAGTAAGCTTAATTCATCCATCTCACTTCAAACTAATTACTAAATCTACGTTGAGTTAACTTACATTTTAAGGTAACAGGGGTACTTATGTTTAAATGTGTAGAAATGTTAAAGGTAAGTCTGCTAGATGACATTACCGCACCAACCTAACACCTACCATAGCCTAGCATTTTCATAACATTCATAGATGTGGAGGAGGTGGAAATTTTTAATTCTGAGTTAACATTTTTCATGATTTTGCATAATCAGTGTTGGCATTTTAGTCTGGCAATCGGGTAGGTGTCATTTTTCTGGCAACGTATTACAGTGACTGGTTTATATTATCATTTCCATTCCATTTGCTTTGGGTGAAACTGTCAAGCCCATGATTTATGGGGTTTTTTTTGCTCTGTACAAAATGAGGCCATTATATCAGTAATCTGTCCCCAGCCATCCTCTGCTATTGTTTCCAGACAAGTTTATTTCAATTACATCGATTATTAATTATCAATTATTTCTTGTATAAATTTAGACTCAGACAAATGTACTTCGAGGAACACGCTTATTCTCATTATTTCCCAATAGATACTTACCTGGAAAACGGCGGCAGGTCAGCAACATAAATCTGAATTATCCCTTGCGGAGAAGTGACGCACTCGGGAGAGAAAGCCAGGGAGAGAGAAAGAGAGGAAGAGATAGAATATTAATTAAAAATGTTTCCCTAAAGAGAGAGCCAGGGCTGGCTCCATAATTAAAGCTTTTCAGTCTCAACATTTATCCCCTCTTACAATTATTTCAAGCTGCTAAGTGCATGGTTGAAAAGTCATGTGTCTGTGTGTGTGTGTTTGTGAGAGTGCAGATACGCAGTCTGAATGCATTACTACGGATTAGGCTTTAAAACAGGGACCTGCTCAAATCTGGATTGAATAGAATGAAGATCAATGGGAGAATTCTCCAAATCCATCCCTGATCTGTAATGACCAAAAGGAAACCTCGTCACTATGAAGGTCAACTCAATTTACTGACATAAAATGCTTTCCTATCCAGGCCAAAGGGATTTCATCCCATCTCTACATGCCAAACAGAAGGTGACAGAGGTCTCAGCTCAGCTCATCTTCGCCAGACATTTGTATTATTTCATATTTCAATCAATGTGCCTTTGTTAATTGACAAAGACTCACAAAATATAGCTTATATTTATTTTATTCATACATTTATTTAATGGTGGGCTTGATAGTTGCTAGACTTGTCCAATAGTTAGCAGATTAGTTAGAAAAAACAGCCTTAGACTTGAGCCAGTTTGACAAACTTGCTGATGATTTTTGAGATTAACAGAATTGATGGGAGATCATTTAAATGTAGTGCTCAGCTGCAAGTGTTCGACTTTTAAGCCCCGCGACTTCAATTTCCAAGAATTTGAATGTAGAATTCTCCATGGGGACGAGAATGGATCTGTTTTGATTAACTCAGAACCCGAAATGGACTCGCTCAGTGTTTTCAAATTTGACCCAAATGTTCGTGTTTGTAAGGACTGAAATGGGCATATCTTGATTTACCCAAGTCCACCTCGAAGCTAAAAAGTTGTGGTTGTAATCTTAGGTGGGCTGGGGCCTTTCTACATGCAGTTTCCATGTTCTTCCTGTGCCTGTGGGTACTCCAGCTTATTTCCACAATCTAAAATTTGATGTTTGGTTAATTGGTGATAAATTAAATATGAATAGGTATGAATATGAGGCACAAAAAGTGCATGTAATAAAGGGTTGTATGTCCATTCTACAAGAACTATGACAACTGATGAAACGTGCATGATTGAAACTTGCCCTGATTCAATAAAACCTCGTATTTAGCAGCACAGACTTCAGACAAGACTTTATCTGACAGAAACTTGTTTGTAACTTGACTTAAACTCTCTTAACGTCTGGTTTGACTCTTATTTGTCATAGCTGCATTGAGAGTTGGCTTGAACTTGACTTAAATGTTTGACACTTGACTTTAATTGCCTCAAAAATCACGTCATCAAAACGTCACTTTACCTTTGGGTCTTTGATTTATTACTAAATAACACACCCGAGTCTTTTGATTAGCAGTTTCAATCAAGAATTTGTGCGATCTCGTCTTAACTCCAGATAGCTATCATATTCTCAACTGATTTGTCTCTGCACTGTAGGCATTATTGCATTGTGGAAAAGTTGTACACCCAGGTAGTGTAACGCATAGCAAAGTCCAAATGTAATACATATTTTTTACATTGTTTGGTTTCAAGGTGTCATGTAGGACTGATTAATTTTTAACACCGTTTGACAACGCAATATTTCCTAGAAAGAGCATCAAGCATCCAAACTTGTAATTAAAAGACCCTGATATAAAATAATGTGCATGTTTTGGTTCATCTTGTAAGGCAAATGGAAGAAGACCACAGCTTTGTGCTTTCTGATGCTGTTTTTGAGTGAAGCGATCAAACTCATGCAAGTAATGCGAGATGAAATGTGGGCTCACTCTTCATCTGATTTTAAAGTTAGCAGCCTCAGAGCCTTCATAATGAGACGAGGCTGGTTCGGTTGGCTTCCGGTGTGAAATCGTCTCTCGCAGCTCGTTTCAGTTTCCGCTCTGTTTTGTCTCAATGCTCTGTAGTCTTGGGAAGTTTTAGCATCTCATATCCTGCATGTTCTGACTCATTTGTTTTTTAATTTTAAAAGAAATGCAGTTAATTTCATTACATGTTATTTTTATCCATACAGAGTACAAAGGGGGGGGGGGGGGGAATACTATTCT
>VVHJ01007963.1:0-15594 GCA_015107715.1 Tylochromis polylepis | reverse complement strand
ATCAGCAGAGGAGTGACATGGGAGACCCTAGAAGCCTTGGTCAAAAGCCTTGCAGCAGCATTTTGAACACCCTGCAGACGTTCCAATGAGGCATCACTTAGACAGGCAAACAACGAGTTACAGCAGTCTAAACAAGATGACCCTCTTGGGAGACACTCCCATAAGGCTTTAAATCTGGGACTCTCCACCATTTGCTCTTAGAACTGAAGAAGCTTCTCAGATGAAACGTCTTCAAGAAACTTAAAGAAGTCCAGACGCTTTTCTTTCCGAGCTCCTTAGACTACCATGACCTGGATGACTGAGGACCTTCACAGACGTCTAAACAAAAGCCTGTGTAATCATTTCAAGTTTGGAACGTGACACAATAGGACTCAGCTTAGCAATATTTCTCAAGTGGTAGAAACAGGAGCGAACCAGAGATTCAACATGAATATCCGAGGACAGCGCTGAGTCAAATGTAACACCAAGATTCCCAATGGAAGATTTAACAAAAAGAAGCAAGGGGGCCTAGATTCTTTGCTACCAAAGGTACAATTTTATCAGGAGCAAAGACAAGGATGTAGACTACTGTCTATTTCACATTTGCTCAAAGTTCCAGAGTTTTTGTATGCAAAAGATCAGTAATAGGATTGGCTACATCCATTCATGGTTAGAGAAGGTAATTATTCTAATACACATGCCTGGTTCACACAAGAAGAAAAGAATATGTGTACGCGGTCCAGTTTTTGTGCGCACATACAGGAGTTCTCATGAATTATCTGATACTTCTCTGTATCTGGATACATCAGATAAAGTGGTCTTTGCATTTACACCTATTAAAATTCATCTTGTTTTCTAACTTAGTAATATTTGCAAAACACACAAATGTATTATTCTTTCAAACGAAGAGCTCCATTTGTCATTTTGTCACAGAAAAAGAATGTTTTAGAGATAATAAAAATCCCCAAACTGATTTCCTTGACATAAAAGTCCTCTAAGTGTTTGAGAGTGAGACTGCTTGACAGGCACCAGCGTCCCAAATCCTCTTGAAAGCTGGAAGGAACTGCTGGAGGTTAGTTTCATTCAGTTGCATGCTTTATGTCTTCCATTATCGTCTTAAAATAACGTCGCCTGTGTGAACAAAGCACGGTGATTAAAAACCACCTTAAACAATGTTTATTTCGTGTTTTCGGCTGAGGACAGAGCTCAGCCTTCAAACGGCCTTAGCTTTATTCGCTGCTCTAGCCTTTACAAACATCAGTCCAATGCGCCAAAAACCTGCTTCTCCACAAATGTAAATGTACCAAACCATTTTAGATTAGACTGCATGATGAGAATTAGTCCTTTTAGTTTTCTAACTACATGAAGTCCAGCACAAGCTCATGTACTGCATGGAGACTGCACTTGAAACAATTATAAAAAGGTCTGTGTGACACGTATTGATATGTAATTACAGCACACAACTCATCCACAGAGACTTAGAAATGACAGTTACATCTATTTTTCTAAAACAAAGTATTAATTTGCCGTTATTTTTCTATGTACCTTATCTGTTTCCAAAAGCTCTGCTCTTGGGTGGACTGCTGTGGACTACTGCTGGGATGATGATGATGATGATGATTAATGTCATGCGTAGCCTCTCAATGTAGCAAGCAGAGATGGGCAACACTGAAGGCGATGTGTTGCACAGACTTTGTGCTGTTTGGATAGTTTGTCTTGATTTAATATTGCACACTGATTTGCCGATTTTTTCCCCCGCAGTTTCTGCTTGGACTTTTCCCTCTGATCATTCAGTGTGTTGAAACAGCCAAGTTCAAACCCAAAACTTCACTGTTCTCTGAAGAGAGCCTGGCTTGCATTCGATCCCTTGACTCCAAACCCCCTCGATAATACATGCAGACCTGATCAAAAGCTCGGTGAGCTGTGAGAGAAATGATGAAATTGGATTCATCCTTCCAGAAGAACCGAGCGGCGAGATCATTTCAAGCGAATACACGATTAAGATGGGTGAGATTAAAGAGCCTTACAGGACAATACAGATGTTTCCAGCAGAACGCCAGTGCTTTCTTTTTGGATAAGCTTTCTTTCTCAAGCACATGTGTAGAACAAACCTGGACATGTCCAACACCTGAACAGGCATCTAATGAACTTTGTTGGGATTTGCAGACTTTTGCACAGAGATTAGAAAACCTGCTGTACTCGATATGTCACTTTTTAAATCTAGTGCTGTTCACAATTGTTTTTATGCATTTTTTTTAATGTTTGCCACTGTATTTTATACAATGCAACACTTAACAGCTAATTTGAATGTTTCTGTTAACTATATTTAAAGAAATAAAGTATATTGTGTAAATAGACTTGGGGGGGTGGGGTGGGGGGGTTCACAGTTGTATAAATAAATAAACAGAATGCATACTGATACAAAGTCGTTATTTTGAGTAACAAAAACCTAATTTTCCAAAAACACTGCCAGTGGATGAAGGGGAAAAGCTGAAGCATTCCCAGCTGGAAAAATCTCAAACCCGTGAATAGTTTTGAGCAGACTGCAGATCTCACTCTACTTTTCCAACGCACAGTCATTACTGACAGGTACAGAAATCAGCTCAAAGTCTTGCTTGCTTGGTAAATGAAATTTATATGCATGTGGTTCTGTAAACTGTATTAAAAAAAGAGAGAGGTATACATCAGTTTGGGCAAATGAGAAAACAGCAGCTGACAAAATTCATTACTGTCAAACATTTAATGTAAAAAGCAAATGAACATGTTCTTTGTAACAGCAGTCAATCACGACTCGTGATGCACTTCCTGTTAGTTCTACAAAAGGTGTTTGGAGCGTACACTCAGGAAGTGTGATGGCACATCAGAGCACCTTTGGATTCCATCTTTAGATTATTTAGGAGGATTTTCAAAACAGTAACTTCATAAAATAACTTTTTTAACAGTGATATGTTGTTAGCATAGCTCGCAATTCCTGTTAAAGCAGGTGTTTGGTTACAGAATAAAATCTGTTGAAAATCATCCTAAATGAAAAGAGAAATGGATTTCTGAAGTCCAAAAAAGTATTTATGATGAAACTCTTTAAAGCCTCTACATGCAGATTTTATGAGATTACATTTTTTTCTTTTTAAGTAAACTTTAAGATTATAATATTTGTGCCCTTATTTTGAAAGACAAACATTTCTATTACAGGCTTTAAAATATTGCCTTTCAATGCTGATTTATAATATGTGTGTACATCTTCAGCACATCCCTGTGTAAAATACACAATTAATGCATTATAGTAAGCATTACAAGCAGTGGGTCAATTTCCTGTTGCCGCTCAGTCTTAGCATACTGGCCTTCCCTTGCATTCCCGTGAGACAATGATCCAGAAGTAGGTTCTGATTGGCACACAAACAGCCTGCCCTTGTGGTTTGGGACAGACGACAGCACTTAGACGGCCATTGTGCACAGGATAAACTGTCAACAGGAGGCACAGAGAGGGGAGAAAGCAGTAAATTTGGTCATCCTCGACAGGAAATGCTACAGCAAGATCTTTCACATGCTAGCAAAACCCAGCTGCTGCAGGATCCCACAGCTTGCAATCACGCCCTGGGCCCTCTGCACAGCACAGCGTGCTTGTGTTTGTCACGCTGAGAACATTTCACACTGTGGGTGTACAGGTGTGCAAGGACAAAAGCTCCATGCTAGTTTCTCGGAGCCCTGTTAGTGCAACGCTCCAGAACGATAAAGGGTATAAGCGAGGACGGGGTCTACAACGACACCAAGTGTGACTATTTAGCACATGCACTCTAGTCCGTAAATATTTTACACGTTGCTTGAAAGAAGTGCATTTGAAAAAGCAAGTCAGATATACTGAGATCAGGTTTAAACGGATCTTTAACCTCATAACTTTCTACTGTTCAGTTGATGATGTAAGAATAGTGCACTAAACTCACACCCGCAACACAACCGATGCAAAATGTCTCTTGCTGTGTGCTACATGTGTGAAAAGACATCTTTTGTTCCTATTTTCCAGACAGAGACAGAGGGGTGGCTATAGCTCAGGTGGTAGAGCAGGTCACCTTCTAACTGGAAGGTTGGTGGTTTGATCCCAGTCTGCATGCCAAATATCCTTGGGCAAGATACTAACCCCATGTCCCTTTTCCGTTGCACTAACAGGGTTCTGAGAAACCAGCGTGGAGCTTTTGTCCTTGCACACCTGTACACCCGCAGTGTAAATCCATCGGAGGATGAACGCGTGAATGTTAGACAGGAAGCACTTAGAAAAAAGTGCTTGTGCGATTAGGTGAATGTACAAGTTGTGTAAAGCGCTTTGAGTGCTCAGATTGAGTAGAAAAGCGCTGTATAAGAACCGCTCCATTAACATTTACAAATAAAATGCTGCCCAAAGCTCTGTCTATTCAGGTCTGCAAAGGGCTTAACCTGGACTGTGATATGGCCATCACTGGTGATTGGGACAGCAAGATAAATCAAAGAAAACAGAGTAAGACTGGTGAAATCTTTTTTTTTCCCCTCTGCGTGGGCAACGCCACGAACACAACGACCAGGTGATCTAAGCAGATTCGGGCAGAGCAAACAAACACACATAAGAAATATTAGAGCGATCCGTTTATGTTTTGTGTGCCCAAAAGGAGAAAAAAATCTCCGCCAATAAATTGGAACACTGGACTTTTAAATCACCACATACCATTATCCGTGTATACGTATAAAAAATACTTACATCATCATATTGGAAGGTGACAGATCCCTGTTGCATGACATCTCTCCGCCTGAAGTTGTCTGTAACAGGCAGGGTAAGCAGTCAGGGCCACGATTTCAATCAAACTAACTTCGTGACACAGATGTAAGCATGGAGCAAAGCAGAATGTCACAGCACGCCGCAGTGAACAGCAGGGGAATACAGGTGAAATGAGATGAAAGCTGTGTCTGCGTTTGCAATGGCTGATCACTGAACGTGTCAGACCTCGTCTGTCTTCTCATACCCGTGAGAGCTCGGAGTTTCACACAGCAGGCCACATAGTCATCGAAGAAGATCCTGCCCCCTTTGTTGTACCGCTTGAGAATGGCATTCAGGGCCTGGGGACTGACGCGGTAGCCTGGGAAAGAGAGGAAACAATATCAGGCTCATTCCTGTCAAACTGCTGGTCAAAAGTCGTGTCACTGTGAATTAATTTACCGGATCTGAAACGACAAGAACACTAAAATGCCCAAAATAAAGCTCAATATTTTATTCTCTCATCACAGTGCTGTCTTTTGCATAGATATAGATAAATAGATTTTTTTTTTTACAATAATTTAAATATTTAATAATGATGAAAACCTGCATTGCCAGCATTTTGTAGTGCTGTGAATCAAGATTAAGGCCTACCGTTATGGCATGTTTATAGCATTATTCTGTGGCTTTATAAGCCTGTACTTTATTCTATACAGTTTAAAAGCTTTATCCACTTTACATTCATAAATATGGCCAATTTAGAAACACCAGTTAACCTAACGTGCATGTCTTTGCACTGTGCGAGGAAGTCGGAGTGCCCAGATAAACCGACTCTGGCACAGGGAGAACATGCAGACTCCAAGCAGAGAAGCCTGGAGGCCGGAGCCTCCTCACTGTGAGGGCGCAGTGGCAACCCCAGTAAAACCCACTCACATATTATTAGGTCTAATTAAGCGCCACTAAATTAAAGATGATATTAACCATCAAGTATCTAATGCTGAAATGTTAGGACTCTTACCCATGGCGCTGATAGCCTGAGACATCTCGTGAGGTTCCACAGTTCCACTCCGATCCTGGTCAAACATCATGAAGTTCTGCTTCCAGCCATTGAGAGCTGAAAACAGCTCCTTAAACTCATTGAAACCCATCTTGCCTGTGAAGTCTCTCTGGTGACAGGTTGGTTAAGATTTAAGCGCAGATATGTGGACAGTAACTGCTGTAACAAAGCAACGGTTGAGTCACACCGACTATATACCCAAGGAATTGGACCTGAACAGTCCGAGTAGGAGACGACGAGCAGCATGTTGTAGCTAAGACCTGAGATTTTTTTTAACCCCGAAGACACCGTGCAAAAAAGGATACATCTAGCATCGCGATCATGATCCTGCATGTGTCCAGGCTGAAGGCTGTAAAGATAATGCACATGTTAGAAGTAACATGAAAACAGCTTTCAGAGCCATGTTCAAAGCACCCCACGATAAAAGGTCAGGTTTTAGGAAGCTCCTACAAGAAGTTCCATGTGACGCCAAAGGTTTCTCAATAAAGCGCTAAACTAGTGTTTGCTCTTGTGAAAAAGCTAGTGGTGATATAGATTACACAACAAAGACTGCTGCAGATAATTTACTTACTGAATCACTGTTTTAAACCTGTTAACCAGTCACTACAGATACAGTAGCTGTGTCCACAATCACTTATTTGTTCAGTCATTCACTACCTCCTTTATAACAGACAGTCAACAGTCCAGTGAGCAATAGCCCAATAGCTATGAAGACCAAATGCAACATGTAGAGGCTTCAGCGTCTTCTAAGTCAGAGCCAGCAGAAGGTTTTCATAACCATGGCTTTTCACATGTGCAGTCACATTCTTACAACGTGTGTTAATCTCATCCTTCCTCTTAACTTTGTGGGGTGTTTCAATAACTGTTTGAACCTTTCACTTCTCTCTTGGAGCTCAGTACTGTGTGGAACGACACGTATAAACACATGAGCGGCGCTGTTAAGGATGAGGGGGCAGGGCCAGAGGGCGGCTTTAGAAAGTTCTTATTGTTGGGTAAGCCGACGGGTTTCATGACGTGAACTAATGCCACTGAAAGTCGCTAACGTGTTTTTGCCCTTGTAAATTTATGGAAGTAATGTTCATGTTGTGTTATATTTTACATATGCTTCTGTGTTATCATTACTCACTGCCCACATGTGTCTGCATGGTTGGTTTTGTTGATTAATCTGATCAACCTGCCAGGGCCTGCAGGCACTGTGTGGCTAAATCTGGCGTATTTACCTGAATTTACGTGCTCACGTGAACTAATATTCACTGCCCCTTTTAAATGCACATAAACACAGATGCTCATTAATGGCATGCAGTGAACAGTCCACAAACAAGACTTCACACAAAGTGTACATTTGATAAAGACCAAGCCACGACAATGAAAGTTCGTCAGTAAAAACTGGTCTCAGCGGCAAATCTTTAAAGGGCCCACTTAGCTGTAACGCTTAGCTCAATATTGGAGATATAAACTGCCCTACAAAATTAAAACAGAAATGAATTAAACCTAACTGAGCACTGTAAAACAGTTGTTGGACGGCACAATTAGTTGAAGAGAAAGATGTAAACTTACGACTGTAGCTGCCAGTGAAACCAGCCTGAGTCAGACATCTCTGGAGTTCCTCTGCATCAATCTCACCATCCTGTACACAGCAGGAAGTCATATATTTGTTAGTTATAAGTTTATATACACTCACCATGGGCACAAATGTTGTGATTTTTTTTTAAATCCTTTGAACTGTTCTTTTTCCAGGGTGGAAAAGCACATCACACAGCACACGTCTTCATACACAGGGTCAAAACATTCACTTAAATCATAAGAAGTGGTGCTGAAGGTTCACCGATGGTTTTCTAATGTGTGTCCAAGCTCTGGAAGACAAAACAAAGATTGCACTATTTGGCCACAATGACAAGAGAACACTAAGAACACTATCATCTGTTAAGCACGATGGTTGTAGCATTATGCTCATTCTTTATGCTGTTTTGCTGCCAGCAGTGCTTCTACACTGCACAAAGTGGGTGGAACAAAGAAGGAGGAGAGCTACCTACAAATTCTTCAACATCGCCGCAAATCAACAGCTCAGCAGCTGAAACTTGGACACACTTAGGCGTTGCAATCATCCCAAACGCACAACAAGCTGCCCAACACTGGAATGGCCTTCCCAAAGACCCAAACTCAACATTACTGAAACTTTGAGGACTATACTTCAAATGAATGCTACCAATAGCGTTATTATTTTGTACATTTACATTTATTTGTTGAGCTGTCAGCAGCTGTAACGGATGGAAGGTTTATAGACAGAGTCTAAAGAACTTTACTGGCACTCACGCTTTAAGCCTTGCAGCTTACATTAGCTTATCACAAACACTGACTGGTATACCAGAGAAGGACAGGCTGACACTAACAGATACTTTAACTAGAATGTATAAAAGGTCGTTTTTTTGTGTTTTTTTAAGTGACATGTAAGAGTTGTACTGAGTTGACTCTCAGTATTTTTAACTATCTATGACTTATTTAGACTTAGTTATGCTGCAATAGACGTAGGCTGCTGGGGGATTCCCATGATGCATTGAGTTTTTCTTTTCCAGTCACCTTTCTCACTCACTATGTGTTCACAGACCTCTCTGCACTGAATCATATCTGTTATTAATCTCTGTCTCTCTTCCACAGCATGTCTTTATCCTGTTTCCTTCTCTCACCCCAACCGGTCGCAGCAGATGGCCGCCCCTCCCTGAGCCTGGTTCTGCCGGAGGTTTCTTCCTGTTAAAAGGGAGTTTTTCCTTCCCACTGTTGCCAAAGTGCTTGCTCATAGGGGGTCATATGATTGTTGGGTTTTCTCTGTATCTATTATTGTACGATCTACTGTACATTATAAAGCGCCTTGAGGCGACTGTTGTTGTGATTTGGCGCTATATAAATAAAATTGAATTGAATTGAATTATTTTTTCACCCACTTATCCAGGGTGATGCAGAGGTTTGCACTGTCACCGCATAGCAAGACAGCTCAAACTGTGACTGAGGCCTTTCATGTTCTCTCTGTGCCTGTTTGGACACTTATTTAAACTTTAATAATTATCAAAACCATGGGTGCCTTTACATTTGACCTCTCATATGCCTTAGCACCAAAACGGAGATGCAGAGGGGTTTGTCTGTGTGGCAGAAAGTAAAGAAAGCAAGAAGATGTGATAGTGAAAGTGAAGATGAGGAGAGGCCAGAGAATATGTCAGAAACAAAAGCTTGTGTATACCATGGGGATCATAAACACTAATTAAGGAAAAAAAAAGTTAAATTGAAATAATCCACCGTTAATCTTGATACTCCGTGTAAAACTCATTTAACCATAAGACATTGGTAGACTACAGTATGCGACAAATATGACAAATATGATGAGATACCGTAGATCAACAGATATCACAGATTGTTTGACCTGTCGGCCTCAGCCGGGCGCTTCAAGTCTCTGAAGACAAGAACCGGTAGGTTCACAAACAGTTTCTTCCCACAGGAAAGAATACCCCAGAATAAAAACCACTAAACAAAAATAGCTCGAGTGCAATAACTGCAAACACCGTGTCAATCCATTTTCAATATGTATATAGTTGAGGGTTTTTTTTCTTAATATTTCTGGTCTTATTATTTATTACGTTGTACATTTAAATGTATTGTTTTATTACCTTGTATTTATTTATTCACATAGATTACATGTGAGCAATGTCGCGCACTCTGGTGATACCATTCAAATTTCATTGTGTTTTCAAATTAAATGACAATAAAGGCTTTGTATTGAATTTAACTAAATGAAACTGAAATGAGCAATTCAACACTGGCTAACCTAATAACCAAATCCAATCACCTTTGCGTTTGAAATCTGAGTTAATTTATTTATTTTTTAATTGGTTACCCTGCGACCTCTGTGAATTTACAACGCATTACACGGTCGCATTGTCAAAAACCGAACACAACTTTCTGCTCTCGTCTCAGCAAGCCACAGCCTCTCAACTGAGCGCACACACTGTCAAGTTAAACTTCGTGCTCAAGCCGTTTTGAACTGGAGGCCAGTGGCCAAGATTTGGTGCATCATCTAAGTTAAGTTGGAACTCCTTCGCTGCTTCATCTCAGCTCCTGACAACCGTGACATCTCGAAGATCTGCAGGCAGAGCCTTTCTCACTTTTGTCCAGAAATATGAAAACGAAACCAAAGCTGCAGGGAAAATGTGGCTTTCTTAAAGACTATGACTGACATGTTTGTGCATGCATCCAAACTCACCTGGCCTGCTATGGCTGTGAAGTATCCCCACATTGGGTCATTTGCAGATGGGGGCTGGGCACCAAATGTTCCTGGATAGCTTCCATACTGTGCATATCCTCCTTGAGGTGGTCCACCTCCCATCGGACCCCCCATGTTCCCAGGCATGGGACCTCCCATGGGCCCTCCTGGCATTACTTGTGGTGGCATGCCTGGCATTTGGCCCCCATACTGAGACAGAAAATAGAGAGAAGATTAGTACTGGTATGTAAAACACTGATCAGAGTGCTGATTTGTTTCATACCACAAAACAATTCTAATGAGTGTCCTAACCTTTTGTCCGGCATGTTTAATGTTCTAACAGGCACAAATTATGACTAACAATGAGAAGGACTCTGCAGTGCTTATTTAGATACAGTGTACAGACATAAAGAAAGGCTTTAGCACAGATAATCGGTACTTGCTGTAATTTCATAGGTTCCTTGGTGCCTAGCCTTTTCTCATACGCACAGCTGACAGGCTGAGCACTGAGGATTGTTCATCCCGGAAGACATTTTTTCCGGGGTATAAAAGTTCATTTACAATTAACCGTGTACGCCAGTATGGCTCCTGAGTTACAGTAGGTGAAAAGTCACCATACTAGTAATTACTACAGGAGTACAGGAACAAACGCAGCACCTCCGCGGTCACACTTTAACGGAACAATATGCAACAGCCTCCAGCAACAGCTAACCTTCCTGCTCGCTATACTGTGGCTCGTTTAACAGCGTTCAGTGCACAGTTTACTCACTCCGCCGTATCCTGGATAAGCCATGTGGTGAAAAGGAGCGACCTCTGACAAGTTTAATAGCTCTAAAATGTGAGCGGGATTTGATACGAGCTACTCTGTAACAACGCCGTAACTTCCGAAGTCAGAAGAGTAGTGCATCACATCCGAGCAGCTGTCGGAAGTGCCTTGACAGATAGTGCAGCTGGCCAATGACAGAAGAACACGGGGCTTTTCAAAAGGACCGCCAAAATGCTCCTTTAGCGTCGCTGCCCTGCAATGCTCTCATTTACCACTAGATGGTGCTGTGGAAACAAGAAGCACTACATACTGTTTATTTACATAATTTCAGGAATTTAAAGGTCTTTGAATAAAAATGAAACACACAAAATTACAAGCAAGAAAAACGCACATTAAGATAAATTTAAGTTCAAATTAAAATTAGAAGCCAAGTTCATATATTTGAACTGCATCATAGCATCGCTTTCTTTATTCTTAATTGTCTGCTCGTCCAGCATAAATAACCTGCCAAATCATATGTGCATAGCTACCTGCTGGCGTGGGCCCTTGTGAATAAGTCAAAAGTAGCTTTACCTAAAACACTACCTCAAGAATATGTATAATCTATTCAAGACAGGAAGCTGAAAATGTCAAGAAGTAGAAGGTGAGAATTCACATCTGTAAAAGTGAGCGACCGTCGCTGCATTTCGTTCTTCAGTAAAACTCAGAGAGAATCTGCCAGAAATTCAAATGAAAAGCAACGTATCTGAGGCTGCTAGAGAACTGTGAGAGCAAAGGACAGTGCAGAAGATATTACTTCCTGTAGCTACTTTATGTCTATGGCTTAGTGTGGAGTGGTATCTTAACAGAACCAACATCTGGGGTGGGAGGTCCCACTTTATCATAACAGGGAAATACCAACACTCAGAGCCAAACACTGAAATCTGTGAGTGTCTGAGAGTGCTGTAGGGTCTTGAGGACACACACTGGCTGCTATGAAGGTAAATATGCTGTGATAAAATCTAGATGCACGGATTTGAAAGAAAAATGCAAAATTTCCAAGAGACACATCTCTCTCTTTTTCTCTCTGTCTACACACACACACACACACACACCTAGCACAAAAACTAAGGAAATTTGTTATTTACAGTCACTTATTTCTTTGTTGTAACAATGTTTCTTAGCAATACATTTTATACTGCTGGAATTCCTGCCACACTTGTGCATTTGTGGGTTGTGCCCATGAAAGACTTGCCAAATCTAGTCTGCCGGGTTTCCAGGTTCTGACAATCAGATGGCTGACTGTCAGACTCTGGAATCATGGAGCGTCCTACAGCGGCCAGTTTGTGTCTGCTCCAAGAATGCCACATCAGCTCAACAGCGCCAGACTATTTATCTCAGTTTCTCTTTAAAATATACTGCTCCTTGCTCTTTAACAAGTCTTTCTGCGGAAACTCTTATTGATACTGTTTTTAAAATTTTACTTTCCTTTCATTATATGTTATTGGGTATTAACTTGCTATTATTAACTGTATTGTAGAGGCTACGCTTGAAGCCACTGAGGTGTTCGTTGGCGGGGTGACGCGATGTCACTGGTTCAAATGAACTTCTTAAACTTGTTCCAGTCCAATAACTCCAGCCGTACTTATCGTGTCCCTCAGAATCTTTATTCCACAACAGCGCAGCGGTCACAGACTGTTTGCTTTCTCCCAAACAACAACACCAATTACACGTGTGTGCCTTAAATACGTTCCCATAGATGCGCCATATCGTAAACACTAGTGGTCGAACAAAAAAATGTCTCCAACAATTGTATTTTAGCGTGATTCTGCCTAGTCTTTATTTATTTTACTCTATTTTGTTATACAGTACTTGTGACAACTTGTTTTTGAAAAGCACTTCATGAATAAAGTTTATTTATATACTTGGGTGGTAACTCACACTCTCCAAATGTAGTCCAAATAAAAAACCATGGCAGTGGATAAAACTGTAACACTGCTGCGTCAAACTGCATCCATCCGTCTTTTAAAGTCCCATTTCATAATGTTATGTTGTGTTCAGTTATTCATGTGAATATAGTTGCTCCAGTGTTTTTGAACTGATTTACCACAAAATCACATTCTACAACGATTCGCTGGAAACTACATGCCAATAGTTAAGCGCCTCGAGGAGACTATTGTTGTGATTTGGCGCTATATAAATAAAATTGAATTGAATTGAATTGAATAGTATAGATCCAGAACTTGTAAGAGTCCTGAAAATGTGCTTCTTTTTCTCCATGTTCTTTCTTTGTTCTGTTTCTTTAAAGCTGGGACTCTCATGTTACCCTCAGGGCCCCTCAAGATTTATGTGACCCAACCCATACTGTGGGAAACACTGGATTAAGCTATCTAACTACAATGGTCAAAAGTTAAAAGAACATTCAGTCATTACAGTATAACACACAGTCAGCTGACCTTCGAGGATATCCATTTCCTTAATCAGGAAGCATAAATCACTGTAAAATTACATCACTTCCTTTGGTGCAAACGAACGTGGCAATAAGTACATTGGAGACGCCCTTCTGACTGATTTTTCTCTACTTTTGCTTTTTGCTAGTGTCACTGCTGGTACCTAAGGCCCATTTAGGTTCCAGAGGTAGTCCAGCTTTTCCAGTACAGCACATCAGTAAATGCTGGTACTAGAAGGTTTGCTGCATTTCCCTGCACAGTCTTAAGAGTGTGGAAGAGATATCAGAAAATAGGCTGGTGCAGGCATCAACTCAACACCAGGACCAGTATTTTGTCCTTTGTGCGAGGAAGAACAAGAGCAGCACTACGAGAGCCCTACAAAATGACCTGCACTGGGCTACTTGTGCATGTTTCTGACTAAACTGTCAGAATGAGACTCCATGAGGTCTTGCCGTCCTTTAGAGAGAGCTCGTTGATGTTCTAACCCAAAATGCCCAGATGTTGTTAGCAGTGCATACAAGCACATGGGAGGATATGACCAACGGCTACCTACACTACACTACTAACTCACATTATAATGTAAGTTGGATCAGCCAGTGATTTCAGTTAGTTAATATCATTTTTGGTGTGATCTCTGAATCCAACCCCGACCAAAAGTGCCGATGACTTTGGTTCTCAACAAGTTACAGCAATTTACGACAAAGACAATGTGTGTTAAAGATCCAGTGTTTGATTTATGTGATTTAGCTTTGATTTATTTTTTGTTTGGTTCCTTTTTTAGCAGTGCATATGTCCGGTGCGTATATAATAGTAGATACAACAGCAGTAAAACGTTTATATGATCTATCAGTTTATCAGTACCCAGTCCTTTATCGGTTGATAGTGTTTATAGCTTCAAACTGAAATGCAAATTGGTATACAAAGCAACATTAATAATTGTAGTGCACCGTCTGAAGTATCTGTGTGTGAGAGGTGGAAATAGTTTTGAAATGAGCTGCTGCTACAGTACATTACGTTGATACGTCAGTGCTATGAGGATGTTTACAAAAAGTTCACTGGCTGGTTTCCAGCTGCGGTGATTGCCTCACAGTTCCTCCAAACAACTCCCAAATTTGAAGGCTTTTCAACCTGAAGCCAAGAATCTGTTGAAGTCGAGGCCCAGCTTCTCGCTTTATCCCTGAGACGGGACACTTTCATCAGAAGACTGGTTACGGTCACTTATTTTCAAGCACAATCACCCTCCAAAAAAATGCCTCATTTACTGTATAACAAATTTTTCCTTAACTTCCTTAACACAGTGCAGAGTTGGAAAAGAGCTGAAAAAATACTCAAAACTAATAGGTGACAGTGTTTATCTTACGTTAAGGACTTCCTGTTTACTCTGTTTTTCTTCACTTTATCTTAAACTGAAACATGTTCATTATGTTATATTGCAATATTTCCATGTATCAAAATCCGGCATTAGTATTATAATTTCATAGATTATAAATCAACCAATACACAACTGTACATAGATTCAGATGACTAACTTTGCTCTATATCTGTCTTGTTTTCTTTCCTTACTCTCTGTCTTCATACGTCAAAGCTATATCTGTCCAATAAGACCAAATGCGTATAAAGTGACACCTATAAACGATTTTAGTCAGGCTGAGTGTCAGCTAAATGGAGGCATCTGTGAAGTAACACTCTTCAAACAAGCCATGCTGCATTAGGGAAGACATCCACTGTCTATTTGTTTGCTGAGGATGTCCGGTATGAGGGAAATAAGTGCAGAATACGATGTCTATTCCTCATAAAGGCACAGCTTTATATTTGTTAAGCCTTTAATGGGCTCTTAGCATTTTCAGACTGGTCAGTGTCATGTGCAAAGAGGAAGGCATGCACAGTCAGTGGAAAAAAATGTCTTAAAAAAAACCCCAAACTTGTATTTCAGAGAGTCACACTGTCAGAAAAGATATATATATATATATAATACTGCTCAAAAAAATAAAGGGAACACTTAAACAACACAATGTAACTCCAAGTCAGTCACACTTGTGTGAAATCAAACTGTCCACTTAGGAAGCAACACTGACTGACAATCAGTTTCACATGCTGTTGTGCAAATGGAATAGACAACAGGTGGAAATTATAGGCAATTAGCAAGACATCCCCAATAAAGGAGTGGTTCTGCAGGTGGTGACCACAGACCACTTCTCAGTACCTATGCTTTCTGGCTGATGTTTTGGTCACTTTTGAATGCTGGCGCTGATTTCACTCTAGTGGTAGCATGAGACGGAGTCTACAACCCACACAAGTGGCTCAGGTAGTGCAGCTCATCCAGGATGGCACATCAATGCGAGCTGTGGCAAGAAGGTTTGCTGTGTCTGTCAGCGTAGTGTCCAGAGCATGGAGGCG
>VVHJ01007962.1:19411-35942 GCA_015107715.1 Tylochromis polylepis | reverse complement strand
ATTTAAGTAAATTCAACTTGGATACAATAACTGATGAAAATTGTGGAGGCTGGTGCCTTTTTCACCCTCTGAAGTGAGGCATGGAAGATCAAATTTGAGAACCACAGGTTGTGACTTTTTCATTTGTATAATTTAGGTCATTTTAAGGCTTTTTAAAGTCCTCTAGGCATCATGTATGTGCTTTCTGAAGCACAGTGCAACATGGGATAAGATAAATAATAAAGAGTTTGCTTTCATTTTTACCTTTCATCTTTGTTCATACGGATGCAGCCCTCAATGATCTCCTTAAGTTCTGGGACTTTGACTTTATAGAAGCTGTCAGGTTTAATGCCCTGTGCAAACAGATGAGAACAAAGTTTAATTTCATCTATTAGGCTTAATAAAAAGTGCAGGAGGGAACATAGACTGAAGCTGTATACAGAAAAAGTTAGCAACAATGATCTCCTCCCACAGTTCTCCTTCTGAGATAAGTGGATCAAAGCGGTGACAGCCACTCCTGCCTGCATTGCATGTTTAATGTATTGTCTGCTTTGCAACATCTGCCACTAGCCAGCATGACATTCGGCTTTGTGACCATTTCAACACCAGAGGAGAACAAAACCAAGAGCTCAGGATAAATGGGAAAACAAAACAAAACAAAAAAAACCCACGATGCTCTCCCTCTTTCCTTTCCCTTTCACTTACACCAATCCTTGCATGGATTTTTATTTTTAACTCAGAACTGCTGCCGTTTCTGTGCAGTTTATCGCAAAATTATTAGGGTAGGACTTCTCAGTAATATGAAATAAGGGAGTTCTAAATGCTATCATCAGTATGTGCATAAGTCTGTGTACAGATTACAGCAGAGCTACAAGTCCTGTAACAACAAAGATAAGAAAAGAAATAACCAAGGTCATTTGGCCAAAGCAACGCAATGATGCAACCAAACACCCAAATAATTAGATTTACCAGTAAAAGGCTGAGTGGTACACTTTGTTATCTCATTAAAAGACTTTAATCAGGGTCACAAAGAACTTAAATACGTACTCCTGTTACCCGTTTAAGTGGGGCAAATGACAGAGCTTTGACAGCAGAGACGGCGCAGTAACGCTGTTCACATTTTAATTTTTTGTTTGTTTTTTTTCATTCATTCGATAAAGCATCCTAACTACATGCCACTGCAAACATAGCACACTTCATTGCAGTTACAGACATGCCGTTTGTTTCTTTAAGCACTCTGCTGCAGTGTCCTCATACTGTAGGCACCTTGAGAATAAATCCATTTTCCCTCGATCCAAATCTAATTTGTGACTCAGCTCCTTTCCGGTGGCGACGGCAGTCTACATGTAGATAAGAGCTTGAGAAACACACTGCGCTTGTATTAACTTTGGTTAGTGGGTCAGATTTGAATGTTGTTAGGAACACAATGATTGGTGAACCAAAATTATTTTGTACAGATATGAGAACAAAGCGTGGTTATGTCTTACAAGTAAAGTGTGGTATTCTCGGACACAAAATTCAGTATACTAAGGAGGAAAAACACTATAAGACCAAAATTTCTAACAGTTACTACTGTTTTCTCATTTTAATTTGTTTGTTTTCTTCAGTTCAGTTTCCAGACTGGTTGTTTGCTTTGGTTGTGTTTTATTATTAAACAAATGTTTAGTTTCATCTGAGATTTTTTTAATTTCCATTTTAATTTTTTAATAATTAAGATGGAAAGGTTATTTATTAGAGACAAATTTAAGGACATCAGAATGTTATTTGCAATACAAACACTTGCCATCTGAAGACATATATCTTTATTAGTTAATTAGTTCGTCTCTGTAGGCTTTCACTCATGCGAGCCATGTTAATCTCAAATGCTTGAAAAGAAGGCAACTGGACTTTTTGTATTGATGAAGATGCTTCACCTCACATCCAAGATTCTTCTTCAGTTCTAAAACAAATAGCAGATTGTCTCAGGTATTTAACCCCCAGTGGAGATTGCCCCTTCGGAGGTGCTGGGGGTTGCTGACCCACTATTAATCATATTAGCCATCGCGTGAGCCAAGGTGTAAAAGGCTAATTATAATGACGATGGCCGCCACACAGATCCTTTTCAATGCTTTTGATGAGGGGCTGCTTGTCAAGGATTGAGCACATTTCCTTCAAAATCAAATTTCCCCTAAAAATACGTCTTATTCTGTACATATTTTTGTTCTTACTACGACTTCACTGCAGTATTAACTTTTTGAGTTTTTGTGCTAATGTTGATATCAGATGAGGGGCTCAGCACTTGGTTATCCTGCTCTGCAACTTTCCACTTTGCAATAATTGCAGTTAATCACTGAATATCTAGGAGGGAAGAAATTCTATAAACTGATATGTTACAACAGTAACAGTGTTACATTACAATGTTTTGAATTCAGTGAGCTCTTCAGAATGAGCCAGTCTTTCACAAATGTTTGGAAAGAGACTCCTTGGCTGCTTGATTTTATATACCTGAATTAAGGATTAAGATTAAGAGGTGTTATTTAATACTTTGTCCATACTGTATAACTGTATGCACTATTCCTGCCGTTTTCACTTTACTTAATCTAATACAGTAATAATTTAACTTCATTTGTCTTTGGACCCTTCTTCCTTAAACATCACAAGGGCTCCCTGCACAAAGGCAGCTCTTTAATAAAATTCCTTCCTGCTTTGAAAGAACTTGACTGGCCTGCACAGAAGCCCCCCTCCAAAGCTTTGAAATAAACTTGAATAGCAACCACAAACTAGTCCTTATCAGCCATCATCAGTGTCGGACCTCACTGGTGCTCTCGTGTACACCAGAACAAATCCCCACCAGCTAGGTTCAACATCTGGCAGGACAGAGTTTAATAGCGTCATCATTAACAACCCCAGAAGACGTTCTTTATCTCAAACACAAAACCCAGGAAATCTTGCAAAATATTATGTCATTGTTTCCAGCAGTTTCTCAAACTGGGCATATACAGCAGATCACTTAAAACAGATGCTGTGGGGTTGTTCCCCATAAAGCATCCTGATGATTAATGTTCTTTTCTTGCTCAGTAGTGTAGAAAAATGTGGATTTAATCATGCTGAAGAACAGCCTGTTCAAAAAACCTTTAACAGAAGAAAGAAACAGCTTCTGACAAGGGTAAGCCTCAAATTGTACAAAGAAGGGAGGGGGCGGGCTTTAATGACTAAACCAACAGGTGTGTTTAGTGTAAGTGTAAGTGTAAAAAGCAGGAAGAAAATTTAAAAAAATGAAACAAGGAAGTCCTACGGGATAAAAATTCCCTTCATATAAGAGTAAAATGCTCAAGCACCCACATACTGTTGGTCATGTAGCATACATGAGAAAGCACTTTTCTATCCATTTACTTGGTGTATACTTAAATATGAACAAGGAGAGTCTGTAAACAGTCACGACAGAAGCCTGTCTGTCCTGCCTTTCATATGTCACGCTATATTGGTTACTGCAGGCCTTTTTAATAAGAGGTGACTTCAGCTCCACATAAACATAAAGCATTAGCAAATCATAAAAAACAGCAGCTAATGACTGTTTTTTTTTCATCATGATGCATGCCTAAGCTTCTCCGCACATAATGCTCCTGTCTGTGGAGGAGCCAGGACCACTGTGACTTGTTGGCATTGTCACTTTCTCACTTTCCAACCTCCGTCAGACAAGCTGTTTGCTTTGCATACGCGACACACAAGAAAGAAACAGGCCTCTTTGTGGCGTAAGGAGTGAGACACATTTTCCAAAACACATAATTCTACAGTCGCCTGCTCTCGCCCACCGTGGCGTCACTGATGTGCTTGGCACCCCCCAAGAACAGCCTGAACTGCATCAGCCTGCGTTCTCAAAATCCACTTCTTTAAAGCCCATTTCATCCTCAGACAGATAAATTCCAATGCAAAAAAAAAAGAAAAAAAGATTCCATTCACCAAAACATCTGCAATCTGTTAAAATATTTTTTCTGCAAGGCTTAAATCAGTTCAGACAGAAAATTAACAACATCAGTGTCAATAGGTCACCTCAGTTTTCTGATGAAACACTTTCATTACCAAGGGAATATTCCCGAGAAAACAACCAGACCTGGTTAGACAGCTGGTAGAAGACCCTGGAAATCATTAAGTAAAACATGTGCAATCCTGTGTCAGGATGGTACACAGTACGCTTCTGCATACTGAAGTCGTAATGGACAAAACTAAGCCTTTAATAGATGTAATGATGATTTCAGTCCATGTGCGTTTTACGTATTTCTGAGTGTACGAATAAGATACCCTGGTTCCTCTTTGTCTAATTCCAGCATGCACACGGAAGAACACATGCAGACAATTACACTAAATATGGGGGGAAATGAGGTAGTCCTCCTCTTTGCCTCACTCACACTGGTGACTTTGCGGTAGATCTGGGCGGCATTTTGGCACTCAGAATATGGGTACTCAGATGTGGCCATCTCCAGGATGCACATTCCTAAGGCGTAGACGTCCACCGCTTCATCGTATTTCTCCTCGTACATCTCTGGGGCCATAAACTCAGGTGTTCCTGTCAGGGGTCAAGGGAGAAGAAAAGGTTAAAGGTTATTCCATTATTTAAAATCCCTGATGAGCCAAAATAAGAGTAGAGGACCCTTACTGGCCAGTGTAATTGCAACAGAATAAAATAGTGAACCGTATTAAGTCTCTTTGCCCACTTTGATGGCATCAGAACAAGCTTTAAACATGAGGTGAGCTTTTTATATAATCAGCTACTAAGGTAAATGTTTAACTCCCAAGGATGCCTGATGCAGTTAAAACCTCAGCTGACAAGAAATTTGCAAATCAAACAGCTCAAAGATGGGAGTATGTTGAGAAAATTAATACTTATCTATAGTTGATAGAGATTTTAAAATAACAGGAACAACTTTATAGAACAAGAGACCTAATACATATAGAAAACTAAGAGAAAAACATGTGCACATGTGAGAAAAACTGTCTTTTCACATGACAGTTTTTCTTGTGCAAAATTAACTGTGCACAGAACAAGCTGTAAGCAATGCAAGCCATGTTTATCCTTTTTCTACAAGCAGCCATTTGACTCTGTTCCTAAATCTATTAAA
Source organism: Tylochromis polylepis (assembly GCA_015107715.1). Classification (NCBI taxonomy): domain Eukaryota; kingdom Metazoa; phylum Chordata; class Actinopteri; order Cichliformes; family Cichlidae; genus Tylochromis; species Tylochromis polylepis. The sequence continues at coordinate 30,867 of VVHJ01007962.1, read as the reverse complement.
GTAGTTTTGCATGATTCACTGTTCAAACTTATTCATCTTATGGGCGCAGCCCCTTCATTTACTACTCTTTTAGCAGCATTTACCATGCCCAGACTGTGAGGTGAGACGCACTGCTGGGACACTGAGCCACTGCAGGTGAGGCGTGAACAACCAGAGGAAAAACATGAAGTGAAACCAAGCTGCAGGAATGATGTTTTTAAAGAAATATAGACAAACAAGAATTTCCTGACATTTTTATTTAGATAAAATTCAACTAGCATCCTTCTTTTTTAAACCACTAATGATTAATATTCATAATTGTTAGCAATAACAGCTGCTAACTAAGGCATGCATGCTTATATTAATGTATATAATTTCCCATTGTTATGGTATAGCCCATTAGCATTTGTTTTGCAGATATTTAAGTAGAAATTACAGAGAAAAATATATCTTCAATTTTTGGCACTGCATGAAAAGCAGGTCTTACTAGTCATCCTGACTGATCTAATAGTTCTTGAGGTCCTTTAGTCTGGCCCAAAGTTATAGTCTGGCTAATCATTACAGCCAACAGTGAAAAAAAAATCTTGTTAATCTTGTTTGCTGATAAAAAGGTTAAAAAAAAAAAAAAAAGTTCCTCTTGTTAAAATACCCCAGCATACTGTGTTTGATTTGGACCAAGTGATTTAAAATCAGTGCCACGTTCAACAAAAATCAACAAGTTATTGTCGTGCATGTGATGGCTGGCACTCCCTGGATGTAAGTGATGGGAAGGGCAAGTTCCAGGTGAAATTAGAAGCCATTTAGGTAATGATGCTGCATTTAAAAATGCAGACAGGAATTTAAACAGAGGCATTCATGGTTGTATGAGTACAGAGGAAATAAGAGTAAGCAGAAACAGGAGGGCGTTTACGTAAATGTAAGGCCTGTAAAATGGCATTGGATTTTCCCACTATTTCAAGACCATTTTAGGGCATTTTGCATATAAAATGATATTTTCAGATCTTTATTAACTGATAAATTGTGCTCTAGATGCCATTTCTTTCGTCTAGCAGGGTAAACGCATAAGGCTACGTTTACACTAATCCGGATAAATTTGAAAACGGCGTTTTCGTCTAAAAACGCTCGGCGTCCACACTATCGTTTTCAATCGTTTCCGAAGAGTTGTTCAACCACACGTTGAAAAATATAGTCTTACGTTCCTGTACCGCGCATGCGTGAAACGTAAGACGATTCGACCTGCGTCATTTCCGTCTGCCGTTTATTTACTTTACATTCCCTCTTCTTTGAAGAAAAGCTATCTGGAGCATGTACAAACTGATATTAATCTTTAATAGGGCGGTCAAAACTGAGAGCAAACAAAACAACTGCTGTACAATGCCGTCCGCCATCTTAGTTGAATTGGTCACATGACTGCATCACATGACTAAAATGCCTCGCCGTTTCCGAAAGCCTCCGTTTTTGCAGTCCACACTGCGACGCGAAGACGGCGTTTTCCAAAATCTCCACTTTTGCCGGAGTTTTTAGAAAGAATCGTTTTCAGAGGCGACATCTCCGTTTGTGTGTAAACGAAAGGCGCAAACGAAGGGGAAAGTACACGTTTTTAAGGGAAAACGTATATGTGTAAACGGGGCCTAAATTAGCACTTACCAATGACACTTTTAGCAAAAGAGGCACTTTTGAGAGTGGCCAGCCCCAGATCTCCAATCTTGACAGAGCCTGTGGGGCCAGTGATGAAGATATTATCACATTTGAGATCCCGGTGGATGATGGGAGGAGTGCGTGTGTGCAGGAAGTGCAGCCCTTTCAGGATCTGACGACTCCAGCGCTGCAGCAGCTTCAGTTTCATCTCTTTGAACCTCTTCAAATACCTAAAAAGAAAACCAAAAAAAAGGAGGATAAGAATCAGTCCAAACATATCAAAACACGGAAAGAAAAGGAAGCTTTTAAGTGCTACAAAATAATTCATATCTTATTTTGACAGCCAAGAGGAAGTTTTAAAATGAGTGAGTTTCCTGAATTCTCTCCTAGAACACTGTTTCCAAAGTAGAACTATTCTCCGCACCTTTCATCATTACTTAAAAGAGAAGTTGTCAAACATGACACAAATATCCTTTTTGGTATGCAAGACTTGGCAAGTTTTAATTAGAAACAGAGCATTTGCTACTTGAGACATAAAAATGAACAGTTTTTTTAGGTTTGGGGACTTGATTTATACATAAACTGCAGTCTTTTATATGCATATACACATGCAAAACTGCAGTTCAATTCAAAAGTGGAACTGGATTCAGGGACTCACGTCTTGAGCGTGCCCGAGGTCATGAGTTCAGTCACCAGGATGATGCACTTATGGCCCTTCATCGTCGACTTCCAGGAGTCGTGGAAACGCACAATGTTTGGATGCTGCAGCCCTTTTAGCATCTCCACCTCCTCGCTGAAACGCTGCCGCTCTGCCTTGGTCAACTTGCGAGTCTGCAAAAAAGTAAAAAAGTTATTAGGAATTTATTAATACTGAGCACTTTTACGACTCCAATATTCCGATTCTGAGTCTCATATTGATATTGACCACCTTCAGGATATGAACACTGGAAAAAAAAAAAAAAGACTTAAAATCTGCTGATCATATAAAATGATTGAAAGCTTTACAACTATGACTAAGTGGGGTGAGATTGCTTTGTCATAAAAATGCAGTTGTGTTGATGGTTGAGATGTAGCCGTAGTAAAATTTTAACGTCCACATGCTCCGGTCTTGTCAGGGTTTTGTTTGATTACATAAGTTGGCAGCAATAAACAGAGCAAATACAAATGCATGGGAGCGATCTGATAAATCACTGTTACTTTAGCTAATGAGCTCACTGTGGGATTGGAAACCACAGGTTCATCCATCTGGGTGACCCTCCAGTTGCATAACAACATTTATTTTCCAATGAGAGGAGCGCTGACTTTAAAAATTTACGGAGGACGTTTCTAAAATCTGTGTAAAACTGCACTGAACCACACACGGCAATCACGTTGGACGAACAAAGACATTTTTGTGCTTCCTCCAGGATGAATGGCCCAATTTAGCGACTGGTGGAGTAACTCTGCCTGCGGTGGGTGGTTGGTGGAAAACTCCTGAGAGACTTCAGGACCATGAATTCTGCATTGAGGTAGATTTCTTGGGGGGGGGAGCTCTGCATGTGTTTATGCTTACAATCAGCTTGACCACTGCTGTCTCCCTCCTCTCCACGTTTTCCCAGTGAGGCTAATGCTGAGCTATCAACACAGGAGGCAGACTGTCTGAAGAGCTGCACAGTCTGATGTCACACAATGAAACGCTACTTCTATCTGCGTCAGTCACCTGTCAAACTGTCATATTACACCAGCAGCCCGAGTATGTGGCCCTGAGCTCAAAGGCGAAGCACAAAGGAGACCTCTGACCAAGTGAATTACTTTTAGGTCAACAGTGATCAGTTTATGATGCGAGGACAGGCTGCAGCTTATTCCTCATATATAAAGACCTCTGTCAGAAACACTAAAAGCTTTGCATAAAGGAAAAAACATCTTGGCATAAGGGTCAAAAGGAATAGTTAGAACTGGATTCAAAAAAGCTATTAAGCAAATAAGAGTAAGTCATTTCAATTTTAATCTAATTTCTGATGGCTACACTTAATTTAGCTTTATGGACACTGAGGTTTACAGCCGTAATGGGATTATGTGCACTGAAAATAAGGAAAAATATGCAATATGATACAAATTATGGCATGTTTGCACCTTGCATGAGCCAGGGCGAGTCAATGACAGTACAGTTCGATGTGCATCTGGATTTTTATGTATCTAAGATGATAACATCAGATAACACAAAACCCCTGTGCAGCAAAGCTTCGCCTCCTGTGGAGAGTCACCTGTGCAAAGAAATGAAAGCCGTTTGCAGGACAGAGGCGGGGCAACTTGTGGCACAGAGTCTAGCCTTTGGAGTCCCGGACGCCCCCAAAACCACAAGATTTACTACAGCTTGGCAAGCCAGATGGCACGGTTGCAAATGACAACAACATAAAATGCAGGCCTTCTTGGAAAACTGAAATCTTGCTGTGGCAACTGTGAAGTACAGCGTTCAGAAAAATGTGAGCTGCCAAACTAAGTGGCACCAATAATGGGTGATTACTTCATGTGACTCATCCAAACCAGTCCTCTATTTAAAGCAACCATTGTTCATTTAAAAAGCCAATAACTGAACAATGTAGGGGAAAATTAGCTACAGATGGAGACAAGAAAAGCAAATTATGAGCTGCATTAACACTGCAGTGCAATCATCTAATTACACTGTTGTTGATACTGGCCAATTTCAGGGTGACTTAACAACACCTCATCCCAGTAAAGACGTTCACTTAAGCTGTGACTAACAGAGGAACTGAAAACCAATCGTGTTCTATTATGTTTTGGTTTTACTCTAACCATTTTCTTATTATGGCAGCCACTGTTTGATCAGAGTACAACTTCATAAACAGGAATATTCCTTTTATTATTACAGATAAGTGTAGCCTGTTTTAGTTATAAGCCCGCTGGCATTTCCTATAGAAGATACCCCCATTCTGCAAGGGCTCTATCCAACTTTTCCATGGTATATTAGCAGGCCTGCAACGGTCCCCAACCTCTCGCTCTCTCTTTCTTCCACCGCCCCTCTTAGAAAATAGAGGCCAACATAGGTTGCATAACACCAGAGAAAGTGATGCAGGGGGGAGCAACAAAAACAAACCATCTCCCTTTTGAAAGGACAAGTGGGTATATCAATAAAACAACCTCAGAGTCAGAGGTGTGTGAGCATGCCTCTGCAAAAGCTTTTCTTCTACTGCAGCCTCTTCCAGCTAGATGATTTATTCTTAGCCACTCAGAGGTGTGTGTGTTAAGTTGGGGGTCTGCAGTAGTTGGGGTTGGAAATACTTCAGTTCAGTGCCACATTAGTGGAGTTATATAAGCAGTGTTGATGGTAGAGGAGGCAGGGGTATTAAGAAGTCCCTGTCAGCACCCCTATTATGAGAACAGGGACATGGATACAGCATGTCAGCCAACATTTGCACCAAACCAGGTGGTGTGCAGTGCATACTGTGACTTAGTACAGGAATGAACTGTGTGCATTCAAACAGATGTAGAAAGTATGTACGTGAGTTGGGGAACATCCAGTCAATGCAGATGGACTGTGGCATCTGCAGGAATCTTAATTAAATACAGAGTGAAAAGTAGGGAAAGTAAAAAAAAAAACCCAACAAAAAAAAGAATTCAGTCTCACTACTTAAAGCCTACAGGAATGTGTCTTAAGGGTTTAAACTGACTTTTCAGTGCACTTCTCCTGCAAAAATAGAACCAATTCTATATCAGCCACAAGTTTAATATGTGATTATTCCTTAAAAGGAAAGAGCTACTTAGGCACAGTGTGATAATACTAATAATGGTCAAATTATTATTACACTGCAGTAATGCAGTTACCCAACCCCTGTAGTAAACAATGGATTCTTACATCACCCACTGGTTTTAAATGCCGCATGATTAATCTTCTTCAACTGCTGCTCTTCAGCTGCTCCCTTTAGGGGTCACCACAGCAGATCATCTGGCTCCATCTGACCCCATCTCTAGCACCCTCCTCTGTCACGCCAACCCTCTGCATGTTCTCCTTCACTCCATCCACAAACCTCCTCTGTGGACATCCTCTTTCCCCCCTGCCTGGTAGCTACATAGTCCCCACCTTCCTGGACATCTTCCTTTGTCCAATATATGCCACATTATTAACGTGGACCACAATTTATAACATGAGTATCATGTTGTATTCATTAAGACTTAAAACTAGTGATTCAGTGTCACAGACAGAATTGCTCAGGGGTCATTTTCCCAGGGACTTCAGACAAACCAGCTGCTTACAAGCATTTCAGCTGTGGTTTACGTATTTTTTTCTAACACGTAGTTATTGTTTAGAAACGGGTGACATCGAGGGCGCGTCTCGTCCTTAAGCAACCAGTCAGCATGATTAAGTAGAAGTCTAGTGTTTGACTTTCCAAAAAGAAAAACTAAATGATTCATTTTGTTTCAATTTGGACATATTTTGGATAAAATTTGGACTTTTTGTGTAAAAAGGAAGTATAAACTGCCATTTTAGTGATTTAGTTCCATTCCCTTGTGGTTTATTCCTTCATTAAAGACTGCAAGATAGCATCAACTGCTGCACCCTCAACTAAATGGAGGCTAGTTTTTGTACAACCGCTCTCCTCCATCACCTCTCGCAGGCTTTAGCCATGCATAAAACGTTCCATGTTATTTCAGAAGTTTTCCTGGCATAAGATAAACATAACTTCTTGCCAAAAAATTGCTAGCTCTAAATTTTAAAATGCAAAAAGTTGTTGTTGTTGTTGTTGTTGTTGTTGTTGTTGTTGTTGTTGTTGTTGTTGTTGTTGTTTTCTCTCAAGAAATTACACTTTAATTGGAAGACTTTGTAGTTTGTTCTTGGCCCAACATATTTAAACCCAATCTGTGATTTGCTAGCACTAACTATTTAAATGTGTAAACCAAACAAATAACTGATCAGTTGAAAGAAGGGAAAGATTGATTATTAGAAAAATTCAGTTGTAGAATAATAAGAATAGTAACAGTAGCTATAACAGTAGTTCACCTAATCAACATAATATTTTGGTCTTATTTGTTCAATGTTATTGAGCTGCATACTCTTTATTTTATATTTGTTGTGTTTGACTCAATTTAAACTGCAGTAACAAAGGAATTTCCCAACTCTGGGATAAACAATGTATATCCTATCTTATCTTAAACTCTGTGTAAACCCGCTTTGGCACTAAGGCAAGTTTTGCCTCCTCTTCCTGTCATTAAGTTATTATTTAAAGTGACGCTAACAGGCAATAACCCCTGTGTCCTGTGACGCTGACGGCGAGGAGCCCAGCAGATAAAAACCAGAGTTCGTCTTGACCCTTTTACGACAGGAGGAGATCCTGTGCGGTTGCAGAATTAACAAACTAGTGTCTATCGGAGGCCATGATGACCAACTTGCCAAAAGTGAGGATTGAGGTCAAAGGCAACGTGGGAAAAAAGTCTGACCTCACAGCACTGAAACTGACATGCCCTCCCCTTGACTGACATACAGTTTGTATAAACACGCACGTAGGCACTTGCATTGGCACAGGGTCACATTTATATGTTTGCAGGTGAGAACTGAAGCGGCAGTGTGCTCTTTCCAAGACAACCTGACATGGTCTGCAAATGGAGCGGGCAGAGGGAGGTTAGCCATTAATCTCCTAAGGATTGGGAAGTCAAACCAGCCTCTGACTGCTGCTCTCCTTCTGAGAGCCTGAATCGACTTGTGGCGCCTGCTAATTAGATACAGGATTACACCATCTCTTATGTGTTTTAATCATGAAAAGCGGCCTGTCATGTAAGTCTTTGCTAGTGCTGCTTAGACACTTTTTCGACATGACATTGCATTTTAGGGTTAATTTTTTGACACTGATACTGTTATCTTATAAAATTTTATGCATTTCACTTTATAGTCGGAAAAACTACTTTTACATGTGGTGACACTGTTTATAGCAGCGGTGGGCAATTAATTTCCCCAAGTGGTCACAATTAAGACCTAAGTGTAACATCTACTCTTACCAGTAGCAGTTTATGGAGATATTAAAAAAAAATACTGAGCCGAACTGAGTTCACCTTATTGGCTGGATTTGATTTATAGGATACCGACTCGGTCGATTCGACCTCTACCTCTACTACAAGGCTATGTTTGTTTGCAAGCTGGGAGATCTTTTATCGTATGTTTACTTTGTTATTCTTGACATCTCTTAAACTATCTGGTGTTTGCTTTTAGTAACTCATTAAAACGTCAGTCTTCTAGAAACTGCTCTGCACGTATAGTACCATCCTGCCCCTCTACTGAGACTTCTTTTAAAGGGTTAGACCTCTTGCCCTTCAGGCTGAGCATTGCATTATGCCGTTACAGAGATGGGCAACCTTTCCTTGCATGTTTACATCTATGATTGGCTATGACATTTTCTGTTGGCAGCTTGTAAGTATTCATCAAATACTTCAATTAGAAACTTGCCAGCACAAAAATGTGAATATGGACAATCAGTAGTTCATAAACAACGTCATGTTCCTGGCTTGTGAACTTGGCTGGTGTTTATGCAGTAACCTGAGGATCATTTTGAGCTGTAACACCTTTCAGCTGATATCTGAGTAAACTCAGGTCAAGTAAAACAGAGATGGAAGGACACTCTGGCTCCTATCAGATAAAATAACCCTGCAAGGAAAGGAAGTTTGGAAACGCCACAGTGGACAATATAATAGCTGTTCTGTCTAATAGTATGATGTGTGTAAAAGGAACAAACACTTTGTCCTCCTCAGGAAACCCAGTGAGTCACTGAAAGATCACAAGATGCCTGAAGGACGCAGCTTGGAAGAGGACTGCCTTAAAAATAAAGCCAAATAGTTCAACTCAATGACTCCAAGGGACACTAAGAGGGTAGAAAAGGTCTAATTATGGGTCACACAATTTCTACTTTTTTGGGGGCTCCATTGTTAGTCTGGTTTTTTGCACTTCATAATGACATGAGAGTCTTTATCAGGAGAAAGACAGGAGAAGTTTGCACACACACAGTCATTACCAGGGTTAACAGAGAATGGCCAGAAAGAAAGAAAATATCCAGTGGGTGGCAAAAGAAAGGCCAAGACTGCTTTAAACTCATAGGACGGCAACAACACAGCACCAACAACCAGTCTTTATAACCAATTTATGCAGAAAAGGTGGAATGGGAGAGAGTTGTGTCTGCAGTAACTGTGTGATGCTAACATGTCAATATGGCCCAATATGTTTCCATATAGTATCAATATGTTTGTTGAATTTATGCCACAAAGAATTAAGGTAATTTTGAAGGCTAAATAAAAGAGGTCCAACCTGGTACTAGCAAGGTGTACCCATTAAAGTACCTGAGGCGTCTATTTAAGTAAGGTAACTAAAGGCAGTTCCTCAGCCTGCACAGCTAGGGCCATTACTGTAAACTGCAGTAGACTTGACAGCCTGTCCTAAGCCGTCAAAGATACATATTCTACCTCCAAAGAGCCAAGGCGAATCTGTAGGCTTTGAAACCTGATTAAACTGAGCCAACTGGCTGCGCAACTGTGGCAGTCAAAAACAATTATCTGTACGAGTACATCTCACAACAGGGAGGCTCTTAGTTATAGCTTCTGTCATTCTTTTTGTCAGTACTTTGCTTTTATGACTCTTGGGCCTACAGAAATATGACAAAGAAAGTTGACATCATTATTTTTGACTGCGTTCAAATTCCACTTTTGGCCTGTGAGTGCTAACACTAAAAATCCCTGAAATAATTTTTAGCAATTTCCATGCAAAAGCTGCAAAAATGCTCCTGCACAGATCTTCACTTGGAAAAACAAATGTTGCCTTCAACAAGCAGATAATCTTCACACGATACCTAAAATGCAGTGAAGCTCCAACCACATTGGATGTTCCCACCAAGCCCTTGGTTCTCATTACAGGAATTCTCTCAGCAGTAATTGTTCAAAAATGTTTGCAATAATTATATCCAGGTTACAGTTGACACACTACAGGCTTCAGCAAGTTCATGACAATACATATCTGACAGGCTTTAAAGGCTCGTCCCTCCAGGGTGGATTCCTTAAACACCTGGCACCAGTTTTTACAGTAACTTTTTCACAGATATTGACTACACCGCTATAACATTATGTGAACCTGCCTGATTTTATGCCTTGTTTAAACCTAATCAAGCCAACTCTTCTCAACTATTCAGCATGAATTATAAAAATGATCACTTAAGTTGCTTAATATTGGATGCAAGCACAAGAAAAATTACCTTTAAGATTGTTTGATTTCACTTTGAAAAAGTTTATAAGCTGTGACTAATTGATTTCCTGTGATTAATGTGTAATTATCCATTCACTGTTCATTCATAGAAACGGTGTTCAAGTTGCCAGGTTGTAGAAGGTCCTATTGGAAATAATGCATGAACTCTGCAGGTATAAAGGTTAGTAAATCATTAATTAAGGGGTCAACAGGTTTGGACATGCAGCACCTCTTTCACAGAGTGCGAGCTGCCCGACCAGCTACTAGATGTTTTCTTGATGAAGACAAGCAATTGTCATGCTGGAAGAGATAAAGGGATTATTCAAAACCTGGCAAGCTCCAAGTAATTCTTATGGATGTTGTGTAAAATCTTTGTAACTCATTAAGCATTAATACACATATTTTTACCCCTGCCTTGGTCATGATTTATTCACACTACCTGAAATTTACTGCATCACGTGACTCCCCCAGGACAATCACAAGGAGTACCCATCAAGAATAATTTTCTCCGGATAAAAAAAAAAAGAAGCTCTAATGCAAAAACGCTCCACGCACATCAACCCCAAGTGAGACAATATGCTAAGCTTTCCTGGAAAACCCATTTGACAGAGATCAGACCGGGAGAGTGTTGGAGTAAAGCCCTTTAAAGTTATGACCCTCGGGCTGTGCAGCAAAGCACAGCAAAGGTGCTTTCATCCCAGGATGTTTCTCTTTTTTATTATTAGCTTTTGTGATGTTAAAGCTGATGAAAACCCTCAGATATCACCCGAAATTCCAAATATCTTACTGACATCTTATATCTGACAAATGTTCGACCAAGTGAAGCAAAACATGAAGCACATGCTATGTACAGACGGGTATGTTTGGTCCACTTTAAGTCTGGGTGCAGGAGATTCAGGAGCATAGTGTTACACTGAAAAACACGGGTCTGCTATCAAGTGTCACTGGCAACTAGCACCGGATACGGTTTACAAAGTGACGGTATGCAAGTGGTGCCGTATCACAGGACGCTAACAGTATGAAAGATTTATGAATCCTTGACTAGCTGTTCAACTGTGTTCAACACACTCACACCTAAGCCTGAATGCGGGCACCAACTTTAGAAACCCACATAGCTTAGAGATAAATGGGATTTAAAATAGCACCACCACTTCCATCTGGAGGAGGGGGACTGAGAAAACAAATTACAGTGTTTGCTGATCAGTATTGAAAGGTGCCAGGCTCTAAAACAGAGAGAGACATTACTGTACACCACATTGGCCAATTCATGCCAAACTTCACATAACAACTTGGAGCACATTTACACCCCTGACACCTCAGTACTGCACACTCGAACACACATGGTCAGTTCAGAAACGCCAAGGGGTAACCTCATGAAGCAGCTCCTTTCCCTTACCAACTGTGGCCTTGGAGCCCCAACAGCTTTTAAAGCTTGAGGTCTTTAGTTTGTTTAGGAAGCAAGACTCAGGCCTCTTTGGGGCCCAAGCTGGAGGGTGACTAAATTCACTACCAAAGGAACGGCTGTAAAGTCAAACACTGTCAATACTGAAAATACCGAGAAGGAAAGACATTTTCCAGAGTGGAGCTACTGCTGGGTTTATTTTTCTGAAGGCCACTGTATACTGTG